>VOQJ01046892.1:0-15567 GCA_015052665.1 Apistogramma diplotaenia | reverse complement strand
AAAGAGAGAAAGGGGGGGGGGGGGGGGGGGGGGGGTACGTAGTGGATCATTATAAAGGGGTGAGTCAGGTAAACTGTGTTCGTAGCTCCTTTCATGCAGCTTAGTGGAGCTCAAAGTGATTCATAAACACATGAGAAACAGGAAACAATTCGGTGCCTTTTCCGGTCTTTTGATGGGATTTGTTTGTAGTAAAAAAGCCTCAGACTTCTCAAACCTGCCTCGGGGGGCTCGTGTGTGCCCCCTCCCTCAGAGGCGGGGGGCAGCAGGAGCTGTCGATACCTTGAAAAACAGCAGACAGATTTGCGTTGCTGCCTCCGGGGTTCCTGAACTTGACGTGTTTGTCCGTCCACCAGGCGATTCCCGTCGACGTCAGCGAGACGGGGACCTTCGTGCCGTTGGGGTCGTTGTAGAACAGCTCGAGTGTGTCTGCGAGGAAACAAAGACTCAACTGAAACCTTCAGTCTTGAAGACCAAGGCTGAAACCTTCTAAAACGACAGTGCAAAGGGATCCTGTGACGGCGGTTTTCCCTGAACTAAACCACATTTATCAGATTGAAATCGATGTTTCTCTGCTGGGAAAATCCTTTTTGTTGAAGCACATTTCAGAGTCTTCATGGGGACGACTTCAGATCTTTTCATCCAGCTGCCAGTTTCACGTGTTTTCAGCGGCCAGCTGAACAGGAAATCATCTCACCATTAAACATGCTGTTGGCGATGGCCCCGCACGGAGCGATGGGCTTGCTCTCGCTGTGGGCGTACGGCTCGCACTCCTTACTGGGATCCTGTGAAAGACGGACAGGGAAAAGGTGAGGAGAGACAACAGGCAGACAAGAACCCAGCAGCACCCTCTGGGGCCGAACTTGTTCTGCACATCATTTTCCACATTAGTATCCGACATGTTCTGGCTCACTGTCCTGCTGATTTGACTGACAGACCGTCAAACAAGTCCAGGTTTGGGTTTCTGTACCGTTGTTGGAAAAGTTGTGATCACCATCATCTTTGTGAGAAAATAAATCCGTTTTAAAAATGTAATTGTTAACAGCATTTAACCCTTTTGTGTCGTGTTTGTGTGCTGCCTTGTCCCTGTTTGCCTCACAGAGAGCAGCCTCACCTTGAGGGAGGCCGTGTTGCCGTTCAGCTGGCTGTCATCTCTCGACTTCACGTAACGCCGGTGATTCTGGTAAAAGTTGGAGAGGCCGTAATACATGAAGACGTTGCTCTGATGGAGAGAAACGGGAGGAAGGTTAGTCACACTGGCTTTAGTCCTGAGCATGTGCACAGGTGAAGGGTGGCTCTTACCTCGTACGGCTGGTCCAGCTGGAAGGGGATTGTGCAGATACAAGGCTTTGTGCTGTTCCAGCTGAAGTTCTCAGCGCAGTTGTAGCAGGGACTGGACACGTCATCTCCTGTGTAATCGATCTGCAAGCATGAAGAAATCATATAATATACAGTAAGGGCCACATATTTCTTGGCACTGATACTTTCTATTTTGAAATCATCTATGTATCAAACGACACTCAATGACACTATTTATGAGAAAATAGCACATAATGCAGTCGCTATGCTAATTTAAACCAATGAGCCTTATTATGGAAGACATTTACCAGATTATGATCACACTGTGTTCATGCGATTTGGAGCGAACGTACTAAAACTAAACGAACCTTGAGGTGCTCCGACATTATTATTAACTATTTGTTTTATGACCCACAAGAACCTTTCTTTAAATCAAGGTGGACAAATTTCAGGTAGGTCATTAACTCAACAACACAACCTGAGGGACCCCACCATCACTAACCATTTGTGAAGCTTTAGAATGAACTAAAACTTTTTTTTTTGAAAGCCAGAGTTATTGACTGATTACCCTTTAAATAATGTTCCTGCTATATGACAGGAGATATATCAGGCGGACAAATTTCAGGTAGGTTGCTAATATGCAAAGTGAAAAACGGAGAACACCAAGTCTACTTGGAAGAAAACTTGATCCACTGAGGTGACAAGTTGAACTTTCTATCTAACAACCTGAAGCTTTCTTTTATAACTGTTCGCCGAATTATCCACTGACACATCGACCTTGAAACTGTGCTCATGCCACATCATTTGGAGAAGGGGAAAGCCGCCGCCATGGCAGCTCAAAGTAAAAACGGATGCTTTTTGAATGGAGTCTGGTGTAAGCGGCCTGAGCCTACAGGCCAATCCCAGTGGAAATGCTGTGATATTATCTGCGTACGTGAGCCTTTAATGCAGAAGCCCTCACACAGAAAAATAAGCGGTACCTCGAACTCCTTGATGTTGTTGGACGTCACGTACAGTCCGATGCCGATAGGGATGAAAATGAGCCCGATGATAAAGAAGGCCGGAAGGACAGTGCCCGCCGTGAGGATGGGCTGCCAGGCGGGGAGCCTCTGCTGCTTAAACGCGGTGTTTTCAGGCTTCTTGTTCCGCAGAGCGGCGCCGCCAGGTCCGGACACGGTGATGTGACCGTCCTCATCTTTGGCGCTGTAGCTGGACGCCATCATGACTGACTGCGGTTAGCCTGTGATTTACTCGGCTCACCTTAGCAGGCTAACAGGGCTAGCTTCTCGGCGTCGCTTATTTTTAAAATGCGTTGGTTTGAAATTACGTCGTCATTAATTTGTTGATTACTTACTTTTTTTATGCCGATCAAAGTATTTCTTCTAATTCATCATTAAACGACCAGCGGCTAGCCAGGACAGCTAGCATCTACATCCCTTCCCGGAAGTTTACAAACAGGTTTGTCAACATCAGGCGACGTCATGCCTGCGCTGCCTTCAGGTACCGCTGCGGAAAGATCGAAAAAATCCTGCCGTCACAGGATCCGTTTGTACTGTTTAGGACACGAAACTGGTGTCATACGAGAGGCTGACAATCCGTTCCTTGTCTGATTTTAATTACAATATGCTACGAGTGTCAGAGGGCTGGTTTAATCATTAATTTTAAACAGACTCGTTACTTTAGCTTTAACACGTCTGAGAGAAGTTTGCATTTCCGTCAAACATCAAACGGTCTGAGCCTAAATGGAGGAACAATAACACATACTGGCGTGTCCTCCATCATACAACATGATACTTTTACTTTCTTACTCTGAGTACATGTCAGAGCTTGTACTTTTTATTTTTACTTAAGTAACGAAGTTGAACCAGTACTTCAACTTTTACCAAAGTATATTTTAACATTAGTACTTTCTACTTGTACTTAATTACAGAAGGTCAGTACTTTTGCCACCTCTGATTATAACTGGGACAGCGCAGGATTTTTTTTATTTCTAAAGTTGCAATGAAGATTTACGTGAAACACTTAAAGGCATCACCATCATCATAAAAAATTAGGTAAATGAAAAAACGGGAATACAAACAAACTGCAAAACTGGTCTTTAATTTCAGTGTTGGTAGAATTTTTGTTTATTGCCAGATTTTATTCCATCAGCAGGAGGAGAAACTCTCAGAATGACGTCACGTGGGCTTTTGTATTTCACTCATGGAGGCCATCTGTTTGTATAGAAAAGTGTAACTCTGCATCCTTCAGCCGGTTTGAGAGCAGCACAGCAGATGAGACTGCAGCCGTTCACGTGTTTGTATCGATAAAAACTTGATTGCTGTTCAAACAATAACACATTATTGCACATTCACTTGACATAGACATTAAATATAAACCATGTATTTTTAAAAGTACTTATTTTAAAGAAGACTCCCCGCTGCATTATTACTATTATCATTAGTAGCAGTAAAGTTAAAGTTACACAAATGAAATGTTACGTTTATTTGCTGTTTGACTCGTAGTTTCATGATGATGAAGGGCATGTGATCATTTTGTAATTCCTCTTTTTTTTTTTTTATTGGTTGACTGAAGTCAATTAATTAATAAGCCATCCAACTGATGAGAGACTGAATTGCATGAATCTCTGTCTCTCTCCCCTCAGCAGGTGACTGCCCCTCCTGCACAGGCGTACCCTGCTTCTCGCCCTGAGGCTGCTGGGACCCACCACCCTGAAAAGGATATGTGGTTTATTGCTTTGTTTAGCCTGCAGTGAGACGATCATTACAGGAAGTGAGAGGCTGACAGATTTTTATGGTTTAGAGATGTCAGGTCGATAAATGTGATCACTCTCCTGCTGGAGTTAAGTTTGTGTGTACACTTGTCCACAAGAAGGAGATGTTGGGCTTAAAGAACACAGGTTCGGGATGTGACGCGTGAAGCCAATGTGGAAACCTGTATTCTTACACATGGCCAGCAGGGGGCGACTCCTCTGATTACAAACAGAGTCTATGAGAGATTAACCCCCCCAATCAGGAACGTGAACATGTTCCACACGGTCACTAAAATCAACGTCATGAAGCAAAGCCGCCCGAGGTTCAGAGATAAATAGATTTATTTTGGTGCGTGTCACAAACAGTTCACAGTCAGTGCCTCGGTAACAGGAAACCACGAGCTGTGCTCAAATCAACATGCTATAAAAATATGAATGTGGCCACTAAAGCTCCGAGCCGTCAACCAGGAAGCAGCGAATGTTAATCAGATCAGCAGAGCTTTCTCATGCAATTAACCGGCTGTTCAAATGACATGAATATTATCTGAAAACATGACGTAAAGCTAAGCTGTAAAGGTGCGTCACCCGCAGTCCCGGTGGCGTACGCACACACGTGGTCTGAGCGATGAGCTCGTCTCAGCTCTTCGCTGGTGCCGCTGAGGCCGAGCTGCACACGGTCGGCTTCCTCAGCTCGATTTTCATCGCCTGGCTCTCGGCCCGGGGCTCCAGCCTCGTCACCGTGGACACGCCCAGGACCGCTTTGCCGCTGGGTTTCAAACCTTTGGACACGGGGATCCGGGTGGCGGCGCTCCGACTGCACTGCACGTCTGCACTGGGCTGAAGAGAGAAACAGGAAACAACGTGAGGCACAGGAAATGGTCCTGTCAGCGTTTTATTGAACCCTATCATGGAGTGGCGGGGCAGGGATGGAGGAATGTGAACTCCCCAGTAAGCATGGTTTTAGTTAGCCCTGATGCATCATCTGCAGACAGTAACCATGGAAACGCTACATTCTCTGCTCCATCTCTGCACGAGCTAAACATCATATTACAGCATGTAGTGGACCGGAGCCGCTGCTGGACCAGAACAATGAAGCTAACGCTGAACTACCAACCAACTGCAGTTCCTCTACTGGCCACTTGAGGCTGACTCCAGCAGTGAGTCGGTTCCCATAGACTTCCATGTTTACAGCAGAAATAAACGTGTTTACAGGCTGTTTTGGTCTGTGCAGCTTTTGCTCGTTTAAAGTGATTTAAGGAGCAGCTGCCTGAGCACCAGTGTTCGGTTGACCTCAAATACACATTAGAAACAGACAGATCATCAGTTTTAGTACATTTTCTCTCAAGCCAAAATACTAGAAAGCACCACATTACTGAGGAGCTTCACCTCTGAATGCACTAAAGTCTAAAGAGTCCAAATCTTCAGACTTTACAGCGACTCCACAGTTCTATAACAAACTGTTCAAATGAATATAATGCAGCAGCAGGGGGCGCTCCGACCCGCCGTGGTCGCAGCCACATGTGGCCCGCTTCTGCTCATTTCCAGCTCCACATTTTTCACGTTTGATTCACAGTTTAAAAGGTTCTCCATGACATCATTCAGAGGAGCAGCCTGAGCTTGTGTCTCACCGGGAGGAGCTGCACAGAGCCGGACCTCATTAATTAAAGACTTTAGTCACGATTAACACCATATTTCATATCCGTGCCTGTGTGGGTGAACTGCTGGCTAACAGTTTAACCTGAATGTCCATGAACCTGCTTTCAGTCAGGATGGTTTTAACCGACTTCACCAAACCAGTGCTTACTGGACCTTTTCACGGTGGTTTGTTGGGGTGAACTGGGAGTGACGTTGGTGCACATTAACTCGCACCCTTGAACAAGGCTGCTGAATGTAAAGAGAAACACCTTCAGTGCTGATCTGTCAGTTTGTGACTCTGTGCTCGTCTCAGAGGCCTGCCGGGTGAATCACTCAGTGTTAGTTCAGATTACGTGTTCATAAAGCCTCCCTTTAGTACCTGGACAGAGGGCTATCGAGGAAGCACGCGGCACCTGATTTCATTTTGAAACATTTCAGAAGCAACTGAAACATAAGAGATCAGACACAAACAAAGAAGAAGCCTCGTCTGCAGAGGGGGAGATGGAGGTCGTTAGAGTTAATGATCTCACCACTGACTGCGTCGGCCTGGAGGCGGCTGAGGTGACGGGAGTGATCATGATGCTGCTCGTCATTTTGCTCTGAGTGGTTTTCCCCAGCAAGGTTTGGCGTGGAGAGCGCAGAACGGTTCCCGTTGAGGGTTCTTTGCTTTCTGAACTCGGGCCGGTCGGCCTGAGGGTCAGTACGGGACCGCCGCACGCCTCAGCTGGCCTCTTAAACTGCGGACCCAGGTGGATGTGGATCTTGTTGTCCTCCGTCGTGATGATGTTGCCGTTGTACTTCCTGACAGGTGCAGGCTGCTTCTCCGGGGTCACCTTGATTACTGTGCGCGTGCCTGTTGAAATTTCGTGGGGCTCCGATAAGCCGCAGGCTTCGGCCACAGGAGTGGTGCTGACCGTGATGATGGACACCGGCGACTGATGGCTGCTCCTGTCTGGGCTCTTGGCACTGGAGATGGTGGTGATTGTGACAGGAGATTGGGCTCGACTGAGGCCTTCCATCCCATCGTAGGTTTTGGTCTTTGAGGTCACGGTTGTGGGTTTAGGGACAATCGTGATGCGGGGCTTCTGAAGGCCGAGAGTCGGGATGATGGTCGTGCTGGAGAAGAAATCCTCAGCTCGAGGGCTGGTGATCTCCAAGGTGGCAGTGCTGTTCTCGTGATCTGGCGTCACTCGAATATGCAGCGGCTGGCCCGGCTTTTGGGACAAGGTTGCTTCAGCTGGATGTAGCAAAGAGTTGGTCTTGTCAGGAGTGGTCTGAGTGAGTGTGATGGCCTCCTTCTTTTTCATCCAGGGGATCCAAGACTTTTTTGCCCCGAGTTCTGCTGAAGCTGGAGGGTATCGTTCAAGAACTGCTGGCTTCTTGAGACTGTGTTGCCTGAGGTTGCTCATTAAGTGGTTCTCCTCAAGAACCGATTTCCGTATGAAGCCCGCCGCCGTCTCGTCCTCTGCCGGCTCGGTGGCCATCGCATCAGTCTGGACTGCTGTGGAGGTAACGGGAATGTCCACCATCCTCCTGCCGTTCATGCTCGGTCTCAAGGCGCGGCTGTAGCGCTTGGTGGCTTCAAGGTCCTTGCTGAGGTTCTCCACTTCTTGGCTCATGCTCTTATTCTTTTCCTCCTCCTCCACAAACCTCTGCTGGAGGATGGAGAAGTCGACTTGCAGCTGGGAGAGCTGGTCCTCTTTGTTCATCAGCTCGTGGATTTTCTCCTTCAGAGCCTGGACATCTGCCTGCAGATCTTTGGTTCTGGCTTCCTCCACCTTGCAGCGAATCCTCAGCTCGGCCTCTGGACTCATGGCTTCACCTTTCTCTATGGCTTTGTTTCGGGCAATCTGACTTTTCATCTCTTCCAGCAGCTTTGAGAGGGTGTTTGCCTTATCCTGCTCTGTCCTGAACTTCTTCTCCAGCAGATCATACTCATCCTCAGTTTTCATCAAATCGCCCTCGACCACCTCCAGATGTTTCAGCCTGCTCTTCAGTCTTTCGATCTCGAGCGTGAGCTCTTTTACTTTGTTATCTTCTTCAGGATGTTGGTTATTTTCTCTGTGGGTCCACTTCCTCTGCATTTCCCTCTCTGTCTCCTCAAATCTGTCCATCATCCCACTCAGCTTGTTACTCAGCTCCCGACACTTTTCCTCTTCTCCTGTGAGTTTGTTCTTAAACTCGTCTCGCTCCTGAGTGAGCGCCGTCACTTGGATCTCCATCTCTGATTTGAATTTGAGAACTTTTTTGCTCTCCTCGATCAGCTTCTCTGTAACCTCCGTCACCTTGCCCTGCTCTGCTTTGAGCATCTTACTTAAATCATCACTTTTCTGTTCTTCCTGCTTGAGTCTTTCGGCGATGTTTTTGCGTTCGTCGACCAGTATGACCGTGAAGGACTTCAGCTTCATGAGCTCGTCTTTGAGGACCATTTCTGCCTTTTCAAACTTGGACTCCAAGAACTCGAGGTCCTTCATCCGGGTTTTCACCGTCTCCAGCTCGCCGGCCAAATCCTTGACAAGACGTCTCTCCTTTTCCAGGTTCGTGTGAAGCTGTGAGCACTCCGTTTTGCTCCTGTTGAACACCGCCTCCAGCTTCTCCAGTTCAGCCATTCTCTTCTGGAGTTTCTCCACCTCCAGCTTCAGCTCCTTGCTGTGGTTCTCCTCTTCCTGCAGCTTCTTCCTCAGCTCCCTGCACTGACTCTCTGTTTTGGTAATCTCCTCATCCTTGCCCTCCATCTCCAACACTTTCTTACGTAAATTTTCCAGCTCAGCCATGAGAGAGGAGTTCCCACACTCCCCTTTGCTGATCTTCTCTCTCAGCTCCTGCAGGTCCTCCTCGGATTTCTGCAGCACTTTGTTGCTCTCTTCTAGCTCATCAATTTTACACCCCAGTCCAGACAGCTTCAGCCTCAGCTGCCGGCTCTGGGACTCCTGGTTAGCCAGCTTGGCAGTCATCTCCTCGTGCTCCTGCGTGAACTTGGCTGCTCTCTGCTCCAGCTCGGCCTCCAGCTTCAGGACCTTCTGGCCGTTTTCCTGGGCGGCGTCACTGACGGATGCCAGTCGCTGCTCTTTTTCCTGCAGCTTTTGACTGAGATCCTGAATCTTCTGACTCTGCTGTTCGATCTGCTCGATGTGCAGCTGCCGCTCGTCCACCAACATCAGGGCGAAGGACTTGAGCTTCACCAGCTCCGCTCTGACCTTCTCTAGCCTCCTGCTGTGCTCCTTGTCCTTACGAGCCTGGTAGGCCTTTTCCTGCTCCAGGAGCCTTTTGAGTCTGGAAAACAGAGAGTGCAGCCAAGTGTTAGTGGACCTGAAGCTCTGAGACATTTGCTTTGCAATATTCTGCAGCTGAAAAACCCAAAACGTGTGTTTTCTCTCTAAGCATCCAGTGTAGCAACATGTAAGACATCAGCGTCACGTAGCCTCAAACGTTCTCACTGTGTTCACCAAGATGATCATTTGTGTTTCATAGGTGTGCAGTGTTTCAGTTTTCAGGTCTTCGTGGTCTTTAGAAACATCTTTGGTTATGTGCAGTAATGTTGTTATGAACTCTTCATGTTGCTTTTTAAGCCAGTTTACATTTCAGCAAAAAGAAACATGTTCCAGTCTGCATGGATACGGCTTCGCCTCGTTAGCATCTAATATCTTTGATTTTATCCAGACACAGAAGGCAGATATGAAGAGGAAGTAATTTCACCCGCAGACTCGACACAGAGAGGCCCCCAAAGGTCTGAGACCTGAGCTGGTTCTGATGTTTCACCAGCCTGTGCAGGTCTGAGACCTGCAGCAGCTTCCTCACACACTCGGACACATGAAGCAGCTTCGGGACCAAAGACCAAACTTCCAAATCTTACACAAACACTTTATCACCTCGGGTCAAAAACCTCTGCCCCTCCAAACCGAACTTACCCTCCAGCTGAGCCGCACCGCAGGTTCATCCATCTCCGAGTGAGCTGCTGCTCAGCGTCTCCGGGTCACAGAGGGGAGGGGTGGGAGGAGGGGCCCCGACTCTGCCGGGAATCAGCCCCCACATTCCAAACGTGTCATCGGAGGACAATGAAAAAGGTGGATGTCGTGCTAAACAGCACCGCTCTGCTGGATGGTGATGTCATCCATCCGTCCTTATATGGACACAGAGGCCCTGCCCTTGTTTGGACACTGGGGGGGGGTCAGAGTCTTCATCGTTTAACGCTCCCTCAGAGGGAGGAGGAGGTGTGAGGGGACAGCAGGTGACCACCTTCACGTCCCCACTCGTGCTCCAGTTTTTACTCTCTGCCCCCTGCACGCAGCCCTGCAGCGTTTCCACGGAAACGAGGTGGCAGTGCAGGGCGGGAGTTTTTGTCTGGGAGAGGACAATACGAGACCCCCACTGCCTCCCTCATTATAATCCCCTGGTGTCGTACAAAGGGAGAGGACGTGGACATAAACTCTCCATAGTAGTGTGTGTGTGTGTGTGTGTGTGTGTGTGTGTGTGCTGCAGACAGCAGAGGAGGCCTGTGGTTTGCATTGCAGAGACTCCTAAATGTTCCAAATATGAGCAAAGAGCTCACAGATGCTCTCAGCTCTTCATTGTTCTGATGATGTGATACATAAATGCCAAAGTGCACAGAAACGGCTGCGTTTTGTGGCTTTGGACACTAAACTGGGAAATCTCTGTCAGCTTCATATACTAATAAGTAAAAGGCGTTCGTAGTTCAAAAAGGTCCTCCAATGTGGAGCAGCAGCTCTGAGCCCCTCTCAGATAAGCTCCTCAGCCCGTCTCTAAGAAAGAGCCCAGACACCCGTCAGTGGATGGGGGGGGGGATCCAGCATCCACAGCACTGCAGCACCAGCATCCAGGTCTTCCTTTAACCTTTAACAGGGTTTTTTAATACTTTACAAATGTGATTTTATGTTTTTTGTGACCATAAAGGCATCAAGCAGGTCTTTGCTGAGGGCCAAAGATTTCTGTAGGAGCTGAAGTCTTTCAGGCACGTCTGCCTCCAGCTTTCACACCCATCCCACCTGTGGTTACCGAGGATACCAGTGATGCTGTCTGTCTTCACCTTACTTGCAAAGTCGCAGCTCCAACCAGAATGTTGCTTTGGACATCTCAGCCTCTCTGATCATCTTCCTATGAGGGGCGAGGTGGGAGGATTTTACACCGTTTGGGCTAAAAACAAGTTCATTTCAGATTGAAATTCTTCTCAAACCTGCAGATTGCTGCTTCTTACTCACAGGACCGATTATGTGTCATCGCTGCCTGGTGGGCAGATGACGGGTCTGCAGAGAGCTTCCTCGGTCTACTCAAACCTCAGCACTGACCGAAGCCTGTCAGAGAGAAGGAACAGAGCCCCGAACTGCAGGAGAACAGCAGACGGGGCAGAAACACCAAAACTGACTCGACTTGAATGAAGAGTCCTGAAGTGTATAAACACACTCAGACCTGCTGCTGCTTTAAGGTGTGTTTGGTGTAGCTGAAGTTGTCTGTGACCTGCTGGGACTGAGTCACGCTCAGGGCCGGAGATGGGAGTCTGCGCCTGACTGCAGGAACGTGTCATCGGAGCGAGCGGAGAGCTGAGCTCAGGGGGAACCTGCAGCCTCCCCAACAACCACAGCTCAGGTCCGAACCACCGTTTCTGCTCCGGTGCATCTGATGTTCACGCTGTGAGCAGCAAAGTGTTCTGCAGCTGAACTTTTTAGATTTTAGATCTCGTTTCTCTAGTTTTGGTCTCCACCATGTTCAGAGAAAAATCCCTTTCTTTAACTGCATCCAGAAAGTCAGGTGGACACGTTACCTGCTGCAGCTGAAAGGAGCTGAAAGGCACTAAAACCTGACCTGGGAGCCACTGAAGCGCTTCTCCACACACAGGCAGCTTTTGTGTGAGGAGCAGCTGTGATGTGCAGATCTTCTCAGGTTTGGCTGGTTTGATGATGGATGATGGAGGTCAGATCATCAGAGGCATCCGCCTTATCAGATCGCTGCACGCGTTCCTGATGTCCGGTGTGGGAGGCCTCAACTTTCCAGAACCAAAGAACATGATGACACCTACCTTCCTCCGTGTGTGTGTGTGTGTGTGTGTATTATCGGGTTTTTAATCTGAATATTTGCAGTGAAGCTTCTACTTGCAGCACTCAAACAGTAAACAGTCCAGAGTTGAATGAAAATGTGCCAAATTCATAAAGACAGACATCATGTGAAGGCGGCCTGGTATCTGACGTGCCTGCGCAGATCAGCGTGCATCTGCAGAACACGTTCTTCCAACCGATCTCTCAGCATACATATTTTAAAACATATCCCAAGAATCTGAAGCTCTTACTAATTCCATAAAGTAATAGATTACAGCTCTGTAATTCTCCTAAAAACAGGGATATTACAGATGACACCATCCAGCATCTGGTTGCCACAGTAACTCAGCAGCAGTGCTGTGCTGTAAGGTGTTACCTCAGTCCAGGTGGGATAAACAGGAGCAACGAGTACTTCTAGCCTAAAGATCGAAAACTCAAAAGCAGTTTTTTATTTAATTATTATAAATAATATTAATCATTATTAATACTCCACACTGAAAACTCTTCTGCATCCACATCCTCGTGCACCACCACAGAAGCACACACTTCATTTTAACGTGACTGAACTACAGTGTTTCTAATTTCATGGCTCACAATGTGTGAGCAACATGACATGAAGCTCAGCATGAACGGAGATGAACAGGCTTATAAGGGTGGTGTGACTCCACCCATCACTGTTCCTACAGCAGAACCTGTGCAGGTGTGTGACACTGCTGGATAACAGGCCAGAGCAGCTGCACACAGCCAATCAGGAAGCAAGACACAGGTGGGAACAGTTAAGGAGGAGCAGAGGGGAGAACACAGTGGTCGTGGTCACCCCTCAGTTAGTGACGTCACGTTGTGCCCCCCACCCACCCGCCATCTTGGGCTACTGAAACAGGAAGTAACAAGTGAGGGGTGGAGCTGACTGAGAAACTGCACACACTGAACGCTCATTGGATAAGAGCTTGTGATTGACAAGCCATTAGCCAACGAGCAGCATGTGTGTAGAGTACACCTGATGGGTCACAGTGACCACAAAAGCTAACTTTCAAAATAAAACAGGAAATAACCCAAAGACAAATAAAGAAAGACAGACGGAGGAGCTGTCAGAAACACAAAGGGGCTCAAAGATACATCAAAGGTAATGAATCCATTAATATATTGTGATTTTGCTCACAGACCATTACACGCTGACTAACGGGAATGAAAGCTGCAGTTTACCTGCTGTTTCATTTCAGGTGTTTTTACAGCTTTAATTCTTCTTGGCTTTGAGCCACAGGAAACAATGTTGACCTATTAATTTAGGTCTTTCGTGAAACGTACTGACGCAGATGCAGACTAACACCAGAGTTTCTCTGTGTTTTGGATCCTTTGAATGTGAAAAATCAAAGTGTGCCCTCACCTCTCCCTCTCCTGCTCCAGCAGGTTGGTGAAGTCGTCGCTCTTGGTGATGAAGTCGGCGTGCTTTCGCTTCTCGTTGTCCAGCTCCATGACGGTGCGGCGGTGGCATTTCTCCGCCAGCAGCAGCTGCTCCAGCATCCGTCTGTACGTCTCCTTCTGTTTGTCCTCCAGGCGGTCCAACTGGGGGGAAACACGTCAACACTCGTTACCAACGACAACGACCCCACATCTGCCAGCACAGCATCCCAAACCATTAGGCACGGTCACGGTGGGGCTGTGCTCGTGGGAGAGACTCCACACTATTCAGAAGCGGTCACGCTTCCTGCACATTCGTTCAGCCGTGCTGCTGCAGCACAGCCCGCAGATTTCACTCAGCGGGGAAAATCGGGTTTTGCTGCCATTCAACTGGCCAGAGAGTCGTTTTGGGATCTAGTTTCACTGAGTTTTTCCATGAGCTCTGACTTGTGTTAAAGCTGCATATAAAGTCCAGTGATTGTTGTAATTCTAGGAGCTGCTTCCTGAGCGCAGTGAGGTCATGATGTTTCACCTCAGCTTACCTCCACCCACCTCAAACAGCAGTCACACTTTCATATTCAGCAAAAACAATTTATACTGAAAATCCTTTGGTTGCTTATTTCCTTTCAAACCTCCTCCTGGACCCGTGGTGGACCTCGAGGTTCTGTCCTGGGTCCAAATCTGTTTCCTTTATATTTGTTGCTGCATGTATTTGCATTAACACATTAATTCTGGATCATTTATTTTAAGCTGTACGGTGCAGAGCAGCTGAGGCCTCTATAAGCACCTGCACGGCTCTCAGATCTGCTTTTTCTGCTGCTCTCATCAGGAGCTCGTGGTCTTTCTCAGCTGCAGCTCTGCTCTCCATCAGGCTTTCTGCCTCTTCCTGAATCCTAACTGAAACTTCTTACTGGAGCTTTGCTCTAGGCTCAGTTCACAGTTGCATCATCGAGCACATCTCCTGCTGACCTCGGCCATGGGCTTCTCGTACACGTCGTCCGTGCTGCTGCTGCAGGGAGCGAGCAGGGCGTCTCTCTGCAGCGCCTGCAGGGGCTTGGTGGGCGCAGCGGCGCCATAGTGGGCCTCCAGAGTCTCCGGCCGGGTTTTCTCCGATTTCAGCAGGCCAATGATGTCCTCTCTGGCCTGAGGAGACACAGCAGAGGCTTGTGAACACATCAACAAATATCCACACCATAGCTTATAGGCCACATTTTGGATATTGGTGATCGGTGGTGGCTGATTGAGGCAGCTGGCACACAAGCTGACTCAGTTTGGAGACTTTTGCAAACCAGTGGATTTAAAACGAAAGAATGAAAATATGTAAAATAGAACAACATAGAAACTAAAATGATGCAATAAAACACATTAAATGACAGATTTGAACTGAATAAACCCTCCAGTAAATGAATGTCTTAAAATGTCTTCTGTTTGTGAAAAGATTCACACATTTAAATCTAAACTTCATCACCTGCCTGCATCCTCACTAACAGGATGCTTTCACTTTCAGACTCTGATCAAATCTGCTCATTTCCAGCTGCAGATATTTATGGAGAAAAATTCAGCCCAAAATGATCTTTATTTCATACTGAGCTTTGGTGCAGCCCTCAACCCTGTCTGAAACAAGCTGCTTTAGCTCCTCCTGGTTTAAGCAAACCTTCTTCTGATTGGTTGAACAGCAAGTGGGTGGGGCTTCTGTGCCTGGATAACCCTGAGTGAAACTAAGAGTCTGGAACTGGGATTATTTGTATGTACATTTAAAACTCGTGTTTAATGTGAGAATCCACCAAATGATCTGGATACATGACGAGAACGAAGAGGCAGAAAAGGTCCTCTTTAAAGCTTCCGGGTTTGTGCCAGCAGAGGGCGCTGTTTCCTTCATTTCATGGAGCCGCAGCCCCAACAACAGCTGGTTTAAAAGCGTCACACTCAGCACTGGACATATAAATTCATTTATCATCATCTGCACAAAAACAGTCACCTGCTTCACCTCTGCAGTCTTTCATCTGAAACTTTAATAAAACTTTATGATTTTGCTATTCTCTGATATCTATTTCAGATCTTATGTTCTTATTTTGTCCGCCAGTATTTTTTTGTTGTGGCTCCTGAAGATTAGAGTTGTAAATTCAGAGAAAGAATTCGTGTTCTTGGCCACCAGGCCACAGGTGAGGTCAGGGTTCACTGCAGGCGCCTCAGAGGCAGCCAGGCATTTACTAAAATAAAAATGGGATGAACAGAGGAAAATAACAACACATGGTGCTGCTGGATAGAGCGTGATAAATGTAATCCATGATCAAAAGAAGTCCAGCCAGAAAAAAAAAAAAAAAAAAAAAAAAAAAAAAAAAACAAAAAAAAACGCCCCCCCCCCCCCACCCCACCCCCCAACAACACCAACCCACAGAGACACCCCCCCCAAAACCCAACCCAACACAACCCACAGCC
>VOQJ01046891.1:3073-13659 GCA_015052665.1 Apistogramma diplotaenia | reverse complement strand
TCATTTTGAGACTTTAGCCACTATTTTTATTCTCCTCCACTCTCGCAGCTCTCCTCCTTTATCCTTATTGTTTTTTCCTTCGCTGCTTCATTTCCATCCCTTTCGGTCCTCAGCCAAATGGGAAGCTGTTGTCATCGTAACCACAAGTGTCTGTGGCTTTCTCTGCTCCCGCTTTCCTCGTCTGTCTCTTTTTCCTGCCATGCGATAAATATTTATTTCCACGCCACTTGAGGAGGAGGTCTGAGGTATGATGAGGAGGACTTGAGTGGCTTTTGAGGAGCTAACAAACATGGAATTGGTAGTTGGTTCCCTGTATGAAGACAGCACACACACACACACAGACACACACATTCAGGAAACATTCCCATACATACATGTGCAGAATGAAGGTGAATTGATTGTAGCGGCTGCCTCATGCTTTTTTTTTTTTACAAACCTGTCTCATTCACTGAGGGAGGCCTCTGGTTGCTTACCCTCCCAGGGGGGTCTTCAATATCTGTTATGGGTGGGTGTGGAGGCCTGCACTGTGTGCCAGTCAATTTTAATCATATAAAGCTGTCCTGGGCCTTCACTGAAGGCGTGTCGGCTTTATATTCCTCTCCTCGTCCTCTTCACTCTGCTGTTGAACCTGAAATAGCATTTTGGATCAAGTGTGGACGTTTTATGAGAACAAAGAGTAGTCAGAAAAACACCTTAAAGATCTGAAACTGAAACTTGAGTTGCTGCAGTCAGAGTCCAGCAGCTTTCATCATGAGTTCCTTCTTTAATTTTGGCTTTCTGTTTTAAACTGAGTGCCATGCCCTCCCTTACCGCGCTCTCCAATCTCACGTTTCTCAGTGAGCCACAGCTACAAATCTTTGGCCCACAATATGGACCAAAATCCCATAATAGTGCAAATTGAAAGAGGTGTGTTTGCTCACAGTCGCTGTTCCTCATTCGCACAAAAATTACACGCATTAGTAGCTGTGGGACAAAGCAGGCCTAAAGAAGGGGTGTCCTCCTCAGGCTGCAGTGGGAGATGGTGCAGGGGTTGGAGGAGAAGAACACGCTGTTTTGCATGGCAATGGGCTGATAGTGTGTATGGGTGAAGTCATGGCACTGGCTGGCCATCAAACACAGCCTGAATGGGAAGGAGGCCGGACCCGGACGCTCCATGGCTAATTGTGTTACCCAGAGAAAGCTCGGGCTCGCCTGTTCTCAGCCATTGAGGAGTGGAGGGTTTGAAGCCTTTCAGGATTCGGTAGAATGGTCCTCGGTCTATGAATGGACCCTTCCAGAAACTGAGAATGGCTTAAAGACAATACAAGAGGAGGAATGTGATTATTGGATTGGACCTTTTTTTTTTTCAGAGATTAAACTGTGTTGGCAAACACACAGTTGAAATAGTTCAGTGGTGCTGAAACTGATACTGTCTCAGCTGAATGAGCTGTAGGGAAACATTCACACTGAAAACCTGCAAAACAATGAGTCTGTTCAGCTCCTCAGTGCTAACACGCTCACAATCGGCTCCTGATTACCTCGTATCCGTCCCTGATAGAAATCACTGTTTACTGCTGTCCATTCAGAGCTCACCTGGAGCCGGACCCACCACCAGAGACTGTGGTTAATGGCCTTGTTGTGTTTTTTTTGCAGATTAAATTACCACCTTTTATGGACTTTTAACTGCATAGACACAAACTGCTAATTTACTAGTGAAACAGCATCTCCCTTGAGAGTCTCTCCTCTTTGCTGTCCTTTTTCCTTTTTTTTCTCCTCTTTGTTGTCATAATTTAGAGTTGCTACAAAAAGAGAAAAGGGAGGATTACATGTGCCATATTAGAGTCTGCCTCCCAGGGTGGATTTGCAGAAAGAAGCACCAATAACCACCTTTCTGTATCATGTCCTCCACCTTGACTTCTCTGACCTTGGCTGCAGGGATATTTAACTACAGATATCCTTGAGCCTTTGCTATTTTTATGTCTCTCCTAACCTTTTAAAAAATGTTCTACTCGGCCAGTGCCTTAGTTTATAATCTCCATCCATCTCTGTCAGCTGGTAACAGCACCCCCGAAAGACATAATCGGATTTTGGTGGCATTAAACAGCAAATAGCTGCTGTCACTGGACAACCTGCTAGTAACCAGGTTTAGAGGGGGGACGCCACATTTGTCAAGTGTCACTGCTGAGAAGAAAACACCAGATATGGACATGTGCTGTACACTTGCTCTCCAGTCTCGTAGGAATTAACGGAAGCTGTGAGAATGAGAGGGGGCCATGTAATTTCTTATACTGTCAAGCTGGTTGTACAAGTTAATAGGGTTCCCTAAGCTGAAATTATGATTTTAAATGTAAGAAGGGTCGGGAAAATAACCTCTGAGGGTAGAAGTGTTTCTAGTTCGTCAGCTCTCGCTGACACTTTAAATTACTCGGTCTAAAATGGTTCAGTTTGTATCAAAAGTACTGACTGAGCGCCGCTGGATCGACATCAAACCCAAAAAAATGTACAACCAAGTTATTTTTATTAAAGATTTGATTTAAGATTTAAAGATTTAATCTGACAGCAATCGGTGGGCCGATATTATCAGGTATTTGCTGATCTATTTATCTCAGATGATTATGACAGATAACTTAAAAAAAAGTAAAGAACCCTTCAATTATGTTGCGTGTGCTGATGTTGCACAGTTTGTCCACCAGAGGGCACTCTGCGACGTCCCTGTTGGGCACATACAGGTAAAGCGTAAACGAGTAAATGAATAACTACACATACCAAATGTTGGAGAAATCGGTTTATATTTCGTGTCCTTGTGAATACCAGATATTTCACCAAACCTCGATTGGGGGAGTCATTCCGTATCCATCCTGATACGGCTATAGTAAGCCAAGAAAAACAATTAGTAGCCTTTTTATGTTTACTATTACAACGAATAGACACGCCTGCCACAACAAGGTTGAATCTGTCATTACCCTTTATGGTGTGCATGTGCGCAGCACAACTTGCTCTTTTCCCAGATTGGTTCCTGGCAGTAGTGGCGTGACAGCTGCTGTCTTAACCGCTGCGGAATTCTGGTACAGTTTTCCATTCAGGATTTCTTGAGCGCCCGCCTGTCTTTTACAATATCGGATGCTGGTCAAGCCAAGATCATCGCCGTCCTGCACAAAATTGGTCAAATCAGACCCGGTGATCTGTAGCAGGTAACGAATTGAAGCAAGTGTTTCCCTATATGGAAGAATTGTCCATTTCCTCCTGCCTGCCAAGTGACTTGTGCTGCCTGTGTACCTTCGGCTGGTGGAATTCATTTCAGATGTCTGTATTGTTTGTTCTTGAAAATGAGAAATATGTATCAGACACTTGCGATGTCTCATTCATCACCGGCTCCCACTGTCCGAGTATCTCTCCAGCAAAGACAGATAGATATGGCAGGGTATTGTCTGTGGCTGACACTGTTGTCAGAGACGGTCATTGTGGCTGTGAATGCGTCTCTTCGCAGGCGCAGATAAAGCAGAGCCCTCTCTCTTTTCCCACTGTAATTGCATTCTGTCTCAGTGCGCTGGAGATGTAACTATCAGATGATATGAGTAATGAAAGTCCTAAAATGAGGTGCTTTCCTTTTTCAAGTGTCACGCACAAACTTGTTTGTAGCCCGTTGAGTGGATGGATAGATTATTTGTATGTATGCGTGTTTGTGTGTGTGTGTGTGTGTGTGTGTGTGTGTGTGTCTGAGTGTGTGTGTGTGTGTGTGTTTCTGGGGAGGGGAAAACAGTGATTGGTAATCATTTGGAAGGGAGAAATGAGGCTCCTCATCAATCAAATAGTGTTCGTTAAAGGTTACGTCGCCACATCTGAAGGAACGTATTCAGCCTTAGCGAGGGGAATAAAAAAGTAATTATCCTTTATCATCAGTGAGAGGAGACTTGACATAATTAGGTTTTTTTTTTTTAAAGCTGATTTGGGCTTCCTTTCCTTCGGGATTAAATATATCAGCTAATCATTCGACTGTTCACCAGCCATCAGGCCTTACAGTCACCCGTCTCCTAACAGATGAGACAGAAAGCTGTCCGCGGCTCCGTCTTCCAGCCCGTCTATTGATCAGCCACGATGATCTGTGTTCCACCTCCGTTCCTGCAATTTATCTCTTGCTTCAGCTGAACCCTGTTGGTTGTCATTTCTGTCTGGATGTTTTGTGTCTTCATGGCCTGACATATAATGCTTCCATTCCTCCAGTAATATAATGCGAGGGCTTTGGGGACGGCGAGCAGAAATAATTTTCCCTCAGGCATCAGTATCACACTGTACATTAATAAATCTGTTATTATTGGCAAGGCCACGTTGCTCAGACCTCATTTTTACAATAGTTCTTTGTCGCTGAATATTATAAACCCCCCTTTTTAAAAAAAAAAATAAAAAATTAAATCTAATATGTTTGTGTCTGCTGCTCCTGAAGCCTAAACTCGAAAACTCGAAAAATATTCCATTTTACAGCAGAAATGCTGTTATATTAAAAAAAATGTGTCAAGGCAACTCACAGCTTCAAAACACTTTGTACTAGACTTTATACAGTACATAGTTTCATTCTCACATTTTCAAATGGTTAAGAGCTTATGTTACAGTTTTCACTGCTATCTAAAAAAACTAGAGTTATTTCACATATTTAAATGCATGTCATTCAGCGCTGGAGGAAACTGTGTGCTGTGATTGTATTATTGCTGCCAGTGTGCAACAGTGTCAGTATCACTGAATGGAGATCGTGTGCCCTCACTGATTAAATGTGCGTTTTTTTTACAGCAGGAAAAAAAAAAACATCTTTAGCATCACCTCGTATGCACAATATTTACACAATCAGGAAATGGGAAACAGCACTCCTTTGGCACTATCCCCGCCCGCCGTAATGCACTTTCCTCTCATCTGCTCTAGTTTTGGTGTTCACCAGCTCCTGGTGGGCGTGGCACAATGTGTTGAGAACAGGAAGAGTGAATGATTGAAAGCGTGCACCAGCAAGCCAAGACAATGAGCCCAGAGAGGTGCAGACGTGTCAAATCATCGCTTTATATCATCATTTGAAAGCGTCTTCTGTACTTTGGATGCAATCAGAGCCAAGATGAGAGCCTGATTTACTGATACACACTGTGTATATGTACTCAAAGTATTCATACATAATTGCACTAGCAGTGCAAATGTTACAGATTTCTACTGTCTTGCCGTAGTAGTAAAAGCTTAAATCAGCCCCAAGTATGTTGTAAAAAGTTTCATCTTTGACTTTTTTTGTGCCATTAAACTCACACCATGCCTTCCATATCCTTCACTTTGACATTTATTTGAAAAGTACAGGTGAGTATGTTACTGCTGACAGCTACCTGAAGTGCCGATAGCAGTTCTGAGAGAGCCTGTCCTGAGAGCGAGCTACAATGATATTGAATTAGAGGAGGACAAGGACAAGGTGGCCTGTCCTCCTGCCATGATGAAGCTTCTAATTACCTGCCATCTTCCTGAGACTCCCGGACTTCACGCGGGGTTGTAAAGACGGAGCAAAAAGAAGGGAAAGAAAGGAAGAAATATGGAATGAAGGCCGAATGAAAGAAAGGGGGCTGAGCGACTGTAAGAGAAAGAGAGAGTGAAAGCCTAGTGAAAATCCATATACATGATTTATACCAGTGCGACTGTGCGCGGTAGGCAGGAGTTATCTTTTATTTATGAGGGCATCAGCGGCAAAGCGCCCAGATGTTAAGCTGTGTGGGGATCTCATCTAGCCAGAGTCACTCTCTGGCAATAAAGCTGGAAGGTAGGCTGTTTGCAGGAGCCGGGGAGGGCGGAGCTGAAATGTGTGTGGAAGAGAGAAAGGGCTTTGTCTCCTTTGACAGAAAGCTTTAGGCTACGTAGTCGTGGCTTTAAGCGAAAGCCCTAAAACTTCTGTTGGATTTGTTACAATTTGTTAAAGCAGAAACTCAGAAAAAACGAAGCACTGGGTCATTTACCGGACTGGCTCATTTCCCACTCCTCCGTTATTTATCTGCGGAGGACACGACACTTGTTGTTTTCTCCTCTGTCAACAGCTCATCAAAGAGAGGCTGAGGATTCATTATGGAAATGAAGCCCTCATTGTCAACCTTTGCAAATCAGATGCAGGATCTCGACTCCGAGCATCATCATCATCAATCTAACCCCACATTAACACGGGCTGGATATGAAAAACAAGCATCACAGACTAATAGCTCTAATAAAGACGGGTTGCTAATGTCGTGCCGACGCAACCCGAGGCTGGAGGTTGCCGACAGGGCAGCGGCTCACGCTTTACATGTTTGCTCTGAAGCAGGGTTTTTTTTTTTCATAACATGGCAATATTGGTGACAAATGCCTAACAGCCCCAGGGCTGAGCGCAGAGAGATCTGTGAACTGTAACAGAAAAGGAAAGGTTACACTCTGACCGGGTCACCCAAACCCTCCAGCTACCCAGCAGGTCCCGCAGTTGTGTTAGTTTAATCTTGGCTTCCGCAGAGCTGCAGCGGCTCGGGCTGGCAGGTTAACCACATTTCATGGATCATGTAACCGCAGTTTGGTCATTTTTGTGAGCACCTATGTGCACTTTCAATCCTCCTGCTATTTTTCATATTTCTGTGCTTGTGTATTCTATGCGGTATTTGCCTTATCCTTATACTGTATATAATATTTTCCTGAAACTACAAAGTCAGTAAGATCTCATTTATCAGCAGTGAAAGGAGCTGAGTCTTACAAAATGACCTTGAATGAAAGATGCCAGGATCACTGAAAATATTCCGTGTCAGCTTAAGAAAGTGGGTTTGCTGTCTTTGCGGGGCGACCCCGGGATTTTGATGGTGGTTGTTAACTTACTCCATCCACTTCTGTGCAATTATTTCTATTGAACTACTTAGTTACATTAAAAGGACAGCATCCACATGACATTTCTTGGCTCTTGGAGCAGGCGCTTACATTATAAAATGCTTTCAGTTTTACTGCTGAGCTGCAGTTTCTTAATAGCGCATTCTCTATTAGCAATTACTAATCATGGAAATGCTGCCAGTTTGGTATTTTAAAATATCTTCATCGACTTCAAAGAGATCAAAAGGAATCCTGAAACATTTCAGTTTTTGCACTTGCGTAACCAGGGGCATCCTGTTACATGTTTGATAACAGAAATCCATATAGCTTTCATATCAGCTTCGCTCTGCTGCTGCTGAAAGCTATAATCCCAGTCACTCACAAACAGGGACTGTCTTCTGTCTGCTAAAGAAGTGTTTCGGTGTGCGCAGGTGTGCATGTGTGTGTGTACGACACGCTGAATACAGACACACAAAGAGCCACTCCCTACTGCCTGCTAAAGGTCTGGTCATGATAAAACACTGACAAATGTCTGCGTCTGCCAAAGACAAAGTTCACAGCAGAGGGGATCAGTGCAGAGCAATGTGACATGTTCGTGTTTATCTTCATCACGACCGGATGTTTTCTAATATTTTGAACCGAGACTCGATTTTGTCATGTGAGTTAACACAGCCGGGTCTCCGGCAGAAAGCTGATGATGAAGGCTCATGTTTAACTCTTCATTAATGCAGCACAATGCGAATGTTAACTCTGTAACCCTGACACTTACATCAGGGTTATTTCTTTGTGTTTGACAAAGATGATCTTTATATGAGAGTCTTGGATCTTGAGGTTGTGCTAATGTTGTTCAAACACTCACTCAAAGTCTTTCAAACAAGAAGACATCCTTCAAAAGCGAGATGGAAATTTCACGTGCTTTTCATGTATTATTGTTTGTAATCTGACCGTCTCTGACTACGAGACGTTTTCAATTTAAGTCATTTAAGTTGATGTGCTGATCCTCACTGGGTTTTGTGTTTCTCAGTGAATATAATTGAGTTTGGTTTTATTATTATAGCATTTGAAGTTTTCCATTATTACCTGTGTCAAAGAGGTTAGGTAACTTTGTCGGGTAACTTTGTAGAGTGTGCTCCATTAAAGTCTGGCTCACATCCACCAAGGTGTTCAAGGTCAACTTCGTGATTAATTTGTGGAAAACTGACAAAAGGTCTTTAAACAAAGATACTATGATTCTTACAAGTGTGGTGTGTTAAAGTACTGCATAAATTTGACCTCTGACCTCTCCTTGAAGGTCAGTAGATTGATGCTTTATAGAGGTATTGCCATTGTTTGTATTGACAACATCATCATATAGGGAATAATTAC
Source organism: Apistogramma diplotaenia (assembly GCA_015052665.1). Taxonomy (NCBI): domain Eukaryota; kingdom Metazoa; phylum Chordata; class Actinopteri; order Cichliformes; family Cichlidae; genus Apistogramma; species Apistogramma diplotaenia. The sequence continues at coordinate 5,484 of VOQJ01046891.1, read as the reverse complement.
TGAGGTCACTGTGGACGTCTGACCTCATCTTCAAGGTCAAATAAGGTCAAACTTTCATAAAGTTTCTTTTATCTTTAAAACTGTGTTTAAAATTCTGTTGCCTCTGTTTGTATTGGCACCATTTATTTTGTTATGACTTTATTTATTATTATTACAGTAACAGGGTATAACTGTATAAATACAGTTTGAACACATGTACAATGTTCAAATCTTCATGCATACAATGATCAAAGACTTTTTCTTACCTGATAATTGTTAATAAACAGTGAAATGAAAGGTACATGTGACATTTTAGAGGAGTTATTATTTCCTGTCACTGCTTATTGCAGACAAGGAGATGAAAGAGGCAAAGAACATACAACTGAAGCATCATTTATAGTGTTACACTCAGAGGTTAAAGGGCGCTGAAAGGATCCAGATGGTACTTCATCGTCTAGCGAAGTGGAACGAGTACACAGAGAATAAGGTTTTTTTTAATGGCAGGTCATTTCAAATGCAACAGTTAAAAAAATACCAGCAAACACACAAACTGTGTGCAGTGTGTCGCACTGTGTGTCTGCTGGCTAAATGGTAAAGCTGCTGTTTTTCCCATGGAGAGAAAAAACAGAGATAACGTCAATCAGAGAAGGAGAAAGATGTCAAACAAAAAGAAAGGACAGGACAGGAGAGGAAGAAGAGCTTTTTTTTTTTTTAGGTAAAGACTGCTCAGTAACATTTGATAAACCAGAAACTTAATGCTCGCTTGTAACATCGTCTTTCCTTTCAAGTTTTTTGAAGAGATATTGGATCTGCACAGAGAAGGTGCAGAGAAGTTTTGATGCGCATGATCAGTGTTAGGTTACATCAAGGTCAGCTGACATCCAGTTAAATTTAACGCAAACTCCACCTTTTTTAATGGTCTTGTGAAAAATAAAGCGGGAGGATATTGTCATCATACCGTCCATCCAGGCGTCTCTCTGTGAAGTTTTACCTTTCCGGTCTATAGACTCCAACACCACGTCTGATTGGCTTAGCCTAATCATGTGATCATATTGTGCTGTGTGATTGACTGTAATGGAGAAAGTGGAGTTCCTCACTATCTAGCTACTGGCCGAGGTCACTGAGCAGCTGGCAGTAGCCACATAGTGAGAAACTGAGGAATACGAGATCCTGACTCCATTATTAAAAATCCTCCCTGTTATACTGTGATCTCCATGCTCTGTTAAGCTGAAGGGTTTTTATACTACATTACATTTCTGTACTACATTTTGGGACCTTCTGCACAAACTCTCTCTCAAGACACATCAATCCACTAATAATATATTAGTTTATCCAGAACTACAGTAGTCAAAATAATACTGTCATTTCCATCTACTGTAATTTATATGTGGCAGTATGATTCTGCTCTGCAATCTCACTGCTCTTCATCATTCATACAGGGGAAGCGTGAGGCAGGGAGAGCGGCACAGAGCAGGTATTAGTGACAGCAGATATGAATGCTTACATACTTCCTCACCTCCAGTCACAAATCAGTTGGGAAAGACAAACTATGAGAAGCTGTAATGCAGCAGAGAACATTAAATCTGATAAGAATGGAGGAAATGTTCAAGATGCTGCCAGACGAACCTGCATCCAGGCTGTGGTTATTGTATCCGTAGAAAACACATCAACCCATATGGCCAATGGGGTCTCCATTTCACCGTTCTTATAATAAAAGGTACTTCAAAGCCTCACCAGACTTCCAGGTTTAGCCTGCTTGTTGTTGGACCATTAGGAATATTGTGAGCAAGTGTGATGCATGCTCATAGGTGTTTTTAGTGTGTTTGTGTACATGAAAGCAGGCGCAGATGTCCTAATTCACCATTACTTAATGGGATTTCAGTGGGAGCTTGTGTTGTTGACAGTTTACTGTAGCCACCTACCTCGGGGCGAATTATAAAACGACTGCGAGTTGCTCTGAGTGGTTGTCACAGTGGAGCTGGTCAGACAAAGAGCTGGATTCTCGAATGGCACCCACACACAGGACAAAAACAGAGCTCCACGTCGCTAAACTCTGTCTCGGAACAACGCCGACACATTTTTAGAAATCGTATTCGGCTGGGCCCTATTGAATTATTATTCACACTCGTTTGCATTAAAACAGAATTTAAATGGGGCTTAATAAGATTTAAAGAAAAGCACAGTCATTGCCGGACCACCCACCCACACACACTCTGAAAACACATGCACGCACACTGTATAACCAACAAGACTGAGAAAACAGCACTTCCCAAGTCGCAGGGAACCTTAATTTAATTTGCCATTGTTTGCTTCAGGATGAGACAGGGTCATTTGCATTTCCTCTCTGAGTACTTTTTTAAGCTGCTACTCAGCCCACCAGCAGAGCAGAGACACACCAGGCAAAAAAAAAAAAAAGACGCACCAGGAAAGTT
>VOQJ01046890.1:2225-21280 GCA_015052665.1 Apistogramma diplotaenia | reverse complement strand
CACTCACACCAGCTCGCCCACCCACCCACACACAACAACATCTCCACACACACACACACACACACACACACACACACACACACACACACACACACACACACACACACACACACACACACACAGGTCCTGAAAGCACAGGTGGTCCTTTTACAGATAGATCTAATCATAAGTAAAATCTCTTCCTGCAATGGCTGGTTCGGGGTTTGTTAACATACCCGAACAAATCTGCGTGCCCAGACAATCACACTCACTCACACACCTATCAGACTCCATATATCTCTGCATGAGGGCTCAGCCATTCTTTTAGGCCAGCAAGTTGAAAAAAAAAGTTTAACAGACTTAAGTTGTTACGCAACAAAACGTCCCATTTAAACTTCACGCACCGCAAAACACCACGACACCATATTTTTCTATCCAGATACGATTTGCTATTGTGCACAGGCTCTATTCATCTGCAGTTTTTCAAGTCAGGAAACAGGCCTGCATGCACGACAGAATGCACTGCATCCAGAACTTCCATCGAATTACAAAGCAATGCAGTTTATGGTCAAGGTGAACGCTTAGTCACTATCTAAGTCAAATAACTGTCGCAAATAAACAAGAAAATCCATAGCGGAGCACACTTCATAACAAAGTAGCAGAAACTGTTCTTTTTAGCTTCACTGACTTCTTCCTTAAAATGTATATTCTACATGTTTCATGATTTTATAGTTAATGAGCCTCTCTGTCCAGACAAGGTGCAGCATAACCACCTGAAACAACCATGGATTTTGTTTAGGTTTATATCGCTAATAAAATCAGACAGTAGGTCGCATAAAAAAAATGTCGTCCATAACAGCAAGAAGTTCAAAGAGCAGAGCAGCAGAACTCAAAACTCTGGATTTACCTCACCCAAAATCACATGACTCACTAAAGTCACAGGTTAATGACAGTAACTGACCAAAGAGTTAATGACCAAAGAGCATACACTATTTTTTTTAAACAAATTTGATAAATGATGGGGGGCTGGCTACATTTGGGCAGTGACCTCAATTTGAGTGTACTTTGTTCTCTCTGCACTAAAAAGGTTTGGACCCCGTTTTATTTCATGTTAATCATCTCGCAAGATGTAAGGTTTGTTCGACTATGCAGCCCCATTAATGAAGCATCTGTTCCAAATGTGGCAGGGTTAATAGAAGGAAATACACAACTAATAGGTGCCAGGGCAGTCATCATCCATCCCTCTAGTTGCAAATCAATATGTAGAGGATTTAATTAGTGATTAATTGCATGTCTACTTAATATTGTAGAATGCAATCAGAAAAAGAGCAAAGGATGATAATGATGATGACCCCCCTCCCTACCTTACTCCTGGATCTGATTTCCCCTGATATTAGCCCTGCTGAAACATCCATCAAGCTCCATGCACACAGCCGCCCGTCTGCTTCACACACAAATGCACACACATACACACTAATGGGCACAAAGCAAGATTAAATGATGAGAAAGATACCTAAATACACACTCGGCTATCGCCGTTGCACCTGAGCCAGATTTAAGGTCAGGGGAAAAGGGCCGCAGACGGTAGTAGATTCACCAATACTCAATAGGTACACAGTCTGATGAGCATCACTGGGCCTGTCAAAGCAGGTTCCTAATAGACAGTTTTTTCCTCTAATTCAGCCACCCACCAACCAGCTGCCTCCTGTCCTCCTAGATAATCAGTGGCTGCTGATGACAGATTCAGAGCAGAGTCTCTGCTTGCAGCTTGCAACCATTACTGCGTGGATATTTCCTGCTCACAGGCAGGCCTGATAACTCATTACACATAATATTGAGGCCCTTGATGGCTTCTCACTTTAAGTGTTGTGTCCTTTCTTAAAACTTAACCCGGACAACTTCTATCGAGCTGGAATCACAAGTCTTTATCTGGTCACATTTATTACTGTTGCAGTGGGCTGCTCACGTCGTTGAGTTCTAGCCGTGACAAAGTTTAGTATGCATGCTTGGCGTGTCGTGGTTCTTTAAAATAGGCCAGCCAAGTTCATTTTAATTCTACACATTCACCAGTCATCACTGCATCTGTAGCTGCTGGAACATTCTCCATTGAGCTCTACAAAAACACATAGCCCACGACCTGCCAAAACAAAACAGCCCGAGTGTTCATTATTGCAGGAAGTTATTTATCACTCTGCGCATCCGTGCTCAAACAAACCTTCCGAGCGGGGCTGGGAAATCACCACGCAACACGGTTTAGGTGCAAAAACAAAAACATGGAACACGCATCGTATATTTCTGCACTTCCAGCTACAGTTGTGACAGTGTTGACATACAGACTGGGGGCCTTACGTATCTGCTGATGATATTCCGGAGCAGGCTGAAATCCATCCTTTAGACAACTCCGGCGGGGACTACTCTGCGCGACAGAGACGTTCAGCTCTCCCTGGATCTTCGTAAACGCTACCTTATGTAGATCTTTCCATGAGTATCCATCGCTCACCACCGCCACCGTCACCGCCGTGTCTGAGATAGAAAGGAGCAGCAGCGGTCTCTCAGTCACTCGGCTGCTCTGATTTTCATGGCATCCCTGGGAAGAGCCATGCAGCCCCCCGAGAAACTACAAGGACCCTCACTAACGCTGCTGGCTACATTTTAGACTAAATTTTCAGCGTTTGCAAACAACCAAACCTGCGGGTCGTCTTGCAGGATGCGTTTCGCTTAATGAATCCTTTTAGTCTTGCAGGAGATGGTCCCTCACAGAGTCTGTATCCCGCTCTGTTACCAGCGGTGGCCCTAGATGTAGCGGCGCTGCGAAACGTCCAAAGCGCTCATCTGTCAGATGACTACGCTGCGCTTGCGCAATGGCGCGTCTAGCGTCTCCTGGGATATTATACTGAATGCTGCACTGAACGAGCGATATCCACATGCAGAAGAAGCATCAGAGCGGAGAAAACCAGCAAAGGTCCAATATCGTACTATTCACGCCCAGAGATCACGGCACAATCGAGCCTGTTGAACCTGGCCAACTTTAGGTCAGTTTGTTTTAAAGACTGACTTAAAAAATTGCAGTAATTTATTGAAATGTGCAAATTTAAATACAGAAAATACAGTACGGGGGGGGGCTGTTCTACAATTGTAATGAGCTGAAAGTCAACATTAAGTCAACATTTGGTACGACCACCTTTATTCTTCAACACAGCCTGAACTCTCTTAGGCTGCTTTCTTGGATTCCTCACTCCATCAGACCTGCTACTGATTTTCAGTCCAGTGTAATGTGGCATACCTCAGCCTTTTCTCCCTGTTTCCCTTCTTAAGAATGGCTTCTTGATAGCCACCCTTCCACTGAAAATATTTCTGATGAGGCTTCATTGAACAGTAGATGGATCACCTGAAAGGCTATGTGCATCTCTCAGGTCCTGTGTCAGGTCTTTGCTGGATTTTTTTTGTCTATCTCGAGGACATGACTTTCAGATACTGTTCAGATATATATATTTTTGTTTCAGGCCTGCCATGTAGTTAAGAATGGGTCAAGTCATGGCAAAGTCACTGACAAAGACATTACTCATTGACCTGCCATACCACACAAAAGTAAGATGATTTGAACCCAGGAGTTGTGGCCACAGTATGTGTTTGTTTGTAGGGTCAGAAAAAAGTATTTTATTGTGTTTTTTTTTAAGTGTATGTTTTATTAAACATCAGAGTACAAGTACAAGAGTGTACTTGTACAAAAAAAGGAAAAGAAAACTTCTTTAATGTACTTTCATCCAAAACAGGCCAAGGTTCATAAACAGTTTATCAGTCAGTGTGACAAAGAGGAAAGTCCATTAAACAGTCCACAGGCTGGACACAGGGGAAAACAAGAGGGACACTGGAAAGCAAGGGGGAAAAAAACAGAACTGCAGGTACAGTGAAGAGGCTGATGACTCATGACAGCCATGGCAGACTAAACACAGGTGGGCCAAACAGAGGAAATGCAACAAAAACAGACAGGAAAATGCACAGGAATACAGAAAGACCATTGATAACAAAATAAAACAGGAAATGACTTGATAGGAAGACAACCTGAATGCAGTTATGTAATGGTTTTACTGGTCCAGTCAATGGTCCGAGCCACTGTATGTGTATGTGGCCCGTGATCCAAAAGGAGTTTAACAACCTTGGCCTAACTTTCTAGAAATAATTCAATTCCGTTTTATTTATATAACACCAAATCACAACAGTCACCTCAAACTGCTTTATATTGTAAGGCAAAGACCCTACAATAATTAAAATGAAAACCCATCAATCAAAACTATACCCACCAATGAGCAAGCAGTATAACTAAGGGAGGGTTCAGGGTCACCTGATCCAGCTGTAACTACAAGCTTTATCATAAAGGAAAGTTTTAAGCCTAATATTAAAAATAGAGAGGGTGTCTGTCTCCAAACTAGGAGCTGGTTCCACAGAAGAGGGGCCTGAAAGCTCAAGGCTCTGACTCCCATCCTACTTTTAGGTATCCTAGCAACCACAAGTAAGCCAGCCTGAGAGTGAACTGTTCTATTGGGATAATACGGTACTACGAGGTCTTCAAGATAAGATGGGGCCTGATTATTCAGGACCTTGTATTTGAGAAGGATTTTAAATTCTATAAATAAGTCCTCAGACATGTCAGGAGTGAATAATTTTACTATTTAATATTTTCAAAAGCTCAATGAAAAAAAATCAGAAGTACATTAGAACACAAATAAATACAAAAGGTCATTAATGGCCAAATAAAGCCAAAAAGCTGTGGTTTGTGATGTAAAATCTGCAACGATGCAGGCATTCAGGTTGATGATAAAAGTCTACTCATAAACCGATAGACAAAGGAAGCAATAAAATCAAGCAGGCTTAGAACACACAAACTTACAGTGCACACAGAAATGATATGATGATGTAAAAACACAAAATCCAAAATTAGCTCCATCTTCATCGAAGGGGATAGTTATAATCTGGCAGCCGGGCAGAAATACATCACGTCTTCCCCAGACACTTTATTTGCGGAGTTATGACTTTCAATTAGCACTGATGCTATTAATAATGCAAGGATCCAGCACTTTCATGTCTGACCTGCTAATGTTTAATGTGGCTGTTTACGTCCCTCCAGACCCCAGGGCACTTAATGTCTGCTTACGAGCCCGCCTCAGCGAGCAAGTACACAGTATTCTTTCTTCACAAGCTGTGACAGTTATATGCATGCTTAACGTCTTTGTCATACGGTGGAAGTATTCCTTCTTGCCTCTTTTAGCCTTTGTAGTTGTCCCACAAATAGCATAGCGCTAACAAGGTTTTTTGGTAACTTGTGAATTCCACCACAGGAGATACAAAATACTTTAATGTTTGCTATGTTAAGGCTAACAGAGGGAGTCCTGACTGATAAATAAGATGTTCATGGTCACAGCTTTGGTATATCAGAGAGAATGAATGATTCTCAGCGCAGTGCCTTCTCCGCCCTGGAAATGAACCTCCCAGCTGTTTCTTGTTCCAGATATCTTTAAAAAAATATATCATCCTCTGATTCGCACATCTGACTCCATCTGATGTTTTTGTTTGTAACTGACCTTAATTTCCAAGTTAACTGGGCCAAAAAAAGGACTACAATTAGCAGCATAGGTTAATGTTTCCACTGTGGTTGCTGATATCATCACATAGTTGACTGACTATAACTTATCCATCTGAGAGGACAAACTGGGTCATTGTTCATTTCTTCCTTCTGTCTTCTGTGTGGGTGAAAGACAGTAACATATGGGGCAGTGGGTTACTTCTCTGTTGCCATCAGGCCAATGCGGGCAAAACATATCAACTCTTTAACTATTAACTTTCCCTACAGGCTCACGAGCCCAGTGATTGCATAGTGTAGGACATGCTTGTATCACACAACAATCTTCACTATGTAATACACCAAATAGTTGCCATATCAAAGTCTTTTGTTATGTTTTAATGCATGTTTATGGCATAAAGTTCCTCACATTTGTTAAAGACGTATGCACCCAAGAGGCGCATCCTAGTCAGATGCGCGAACCAGCTCAAATGGCTCTTTTCAATGTAGAGGAATGGCTGCAATGGGTGCAGTGTGCGTTGGGTTGTGGCCAAGGGCGGAGGCCCTGGTGAACCCATGCCCAGCTATGGAGACTATAAAGTCACCATTGTTTCTTTTTTTTAAATAGTCACAACACTCTTTGTGCCATAAATGACAGAAGGTCCAAATACTGCAGTGCAGGAGCTCTCGTTGGATTCTAGTTGTTTGACGTCATTACAAAGTTTTAATGTGTACTCATCCTGGGTGCATGCACAACAAGGGACTAATAACAAAGTTTGGCCCAGTATTTTTCTGCATTTGTGTACAAAGTTGATAACTGCTATAAAAACAGTAAAATGAGTATGATTGAAGGCTTTGTGGTTTAAAGGTGTTTCATAAATGTTTCTAACTGAAGATAGCTGACTAAGCATTTTAAAAATAAGTTAAGTCATCTAGTTTCCATATGCTGTATAGTAGCCAGACTACTAAAATATTTATGTAAAAAAAAAAACCATTTTACATCAATTTTTAACATGTGGTGTTTAATCATTGCGGCTCTTGTTACACTGCAAGCGGCTGACAACGCACTGTTGTCAGCACTGGATCCTGTTATGCCTCAGATGTGACTTATTCTAGTACTGGTCCACTAACAGTGGAAGATGAACAATTTGTGAGAAACAGCTCATTTTAGACCCATTTTTCTTATGCAAAAGGTAGATATTAAAGGTTAGGTAGACAAACATTATTACATGATTTAAGTGTGTAAGCCTTATGCATAAAAAGCTTATTCTCAAAAAAGAAAGAAAGAAAGAAATTGGAGTGTTTTATATGATCTGTGGTGGTGAGACACTTTATAAAGAATTATTTTAAAAAGAGTTGTTGGCAGTTTGCTCGCTGTTCCCTGTCCTCCTTCTTGCCAGCTAGAATGAATAACATAGTTGTTTTCAGTGAGTAGAAACTTTTGGACACGAGAGGAAATCTTGATGAAGGAAATTTGAGCTGTTAAAATCCACAGAAACGGGTGTCACATGAGCGTTAAAGCCAGTTACGTCCACAAAGAAAAGAACTGTCGATCGGTTTAACTTTGTTTGCCTGGACCCTGATAAACACAAAGTAAATCATGCCTGTATGTGTGGGATATCAGGGAACAGGGAGAACAACTCACTGGCTTACATTCCTGTATATGTTGAACTGTGAGCTGGTGCCTGATTTTTGTGCTTTACTCTGCTTAAATCCAAACAATTCCACTATACATTAGTCCAAAAAAATTGTAGAAAATTGTGCAGTAAAATTCACTACAGCAACAACCGCAGCAGTGGAGCTATTTCACAGCATGTCAAGTGAAGATATCTGGTGTTTTAAAAGAGAATGAAGGCTGCAACAGGATCAGTTTATTGCGGTGCTTTATGAGCTTTGACAGTGAAGGATTACCACAGATCCATGATGGCTATTTGTATTTATTTGGGGGAAAATCAAAAGCCTAATTGACAGCTGGTGAAATGTAGCTGAATAGTGACACCGGCAGCGGCACTCAGTAAACGCAGGTATATGGTGCCATCTAGGGGTCACCGTGCAAAATCACATTGGATGCCTCAAAATGCAACATGCTTATATGTGCCCCATGGCACTGTTGGTGCAGATTCAGGTAATTTGGTAGCTAATTAATTGCTTTGATTAGCTGTAATTGGAGGGCCGCTGAAGCACGAGTTAACCCTGTATCATGGGAGAGCAAATTAACAGAAGGTAACAATTAGGTCTATAGTCTTTTGTCAGCCGTTCATTCATTCATGAAGCTTCAACAGTGTCAGCAACATCAGACTGATGTGTTGTTACTTGACTGAATGAGTTTTAGAGTGTGTTTGGTGTGCGAGTGATTGCTCGGTTGGTTCAGTAAATGAATGAGTGAATCAGCTTTCTGGTGTCTGTGTGACCCCTCGACTCATGTCAGAGGTTAATCAATGTGGCTAATGCAGCTTGTGACACTAAGATTGCGTTTGTAAACACGGTGCGCGCTGCAGGACGCCAGTGCCTCTCTGAGCAAAAGAAAAAAAAAGAAGGTGTGTTTGTGTCTCTGGCGGTGCTGATGTGCGTCACATGCCTTCTCTCCATGCCCGGTCCGGGTGCCAAGAGAGGGGCTTAAACCTGCGTCTGGAGATGGGAGCTGTGAGATCCCAGGGAGCGGATGCTTGGCACCGTGAAATAGGATTTGGGAAGGACCGAAGCAATGAAGCGAGAGGGAGAAAAGCCACTGCCAAGTCCTCTCTACGGAATTGGTGCCCCCCTCCTCACCCCTTAAACATATTCAGTTTGCGCACGCACACACACATCCACGCACACGTGGATATATGAAGAGCAGAAAGAGGGGGTTGTGAATGGAAAGAAAAGAAAATAGAGGGGAGTTTAAGAAGACGGTGTTTGGAGCAATATCATACAGTCAGTGAGACACTGACCTCAACATGTGTTCCTCATCGTAACCAACTCTTACAACTCTCTAATCCTGCCATGGTGTTGCCAGGTGCCTCCTGCTTGCTTATTCGTGCGCGTAAATGTCCGCATAGGCACATGGCGTGCGTGCGTGTACTGTATGTAGATCATTCCCTATAAGAGGCTGACAAGACGCGGAGAGAAATGGGAGGGAGGAATAGCAAAATAAGGGGGCGGGGCTCCCCACTTGGCTGTCAAATACTGTGATTGATTTCCCACCCCGTGTTATCAAGGCCAGCAGCCTCAAGGATCCTAATACAAACTAAGCTATGAGCAGCTCAATGCACTGAAAATAGGTCTATCAAGCCCCCCTCACGTGGTCATAGCAAATATCTAATCAGCATAATTGGCTCTGTGTGCGTCGAGCAAAGAGAAAACATAGTTGTCTCAGTGTCTCTAGTACTGACAGAGTACAAGAAAGAGGGAAAATTCAGGAACCTGCACGCAGACGATCGAGGATGAGTGGAGTCACATTTCTACTCCCGTCTCACGCGTTTATTTATCTCACTCGGTGTGATCAGATCTGATGTGAGGAAAGCAGCTGAACTCGATAAGCCTCGCAGTCTGAGGCCGACTGCAGTTGTTCAAAGTGGGGACAGCAATAAAGAGCGAAAGAAAATTACGCGCAAAAAAAGTTGAACCCTCGTCCTCTTCGCACTTTCTTACTCTCGCTCTGCATTCACCTGTCTTTCCTTTTCTTACCTCTTGCTCCAACCCCCACCCCGCGTTATTTCGCTCTCCTTTTTTTTTCTCCAATTTTCTACAAAAGGACTTGTGCAATTTTGCCATTACTCATATTATTGCTGGTGGCTGCAAACCGAGTCTTGGCTCCGTTCCTCAGGGGTAATTGGAAACTGCAGGTGTGAGAGGGCACATTAGCATACACAAGCCTTGCACAGCATACTGCTTCAACCCTAATGGCAGCATGAAAAATACATCTATCACGCTAATGCCGAAGAGACGGATGTGTTCTGTAGTTACACCACTGAGACCAGTCATAAAAATGTGATATCCCGTGGTTTTAGAGAGCTGGTGCACTCTTTTCCCCCAAAGTGTGTCTGTTTGTGCCTTTACCCGCCACGCACAGAAAGTAAGAGGAGAAAGGGAGTGTGCAGCTTGTAGTATTTTAATGTAAAGACAAAGGCAGGTTTATTTGTCAAATATCTCAAATATGTCAAATATTTTATGAATTTCAGCACAGGGCTAAAAACATGCTGCTTTATGCAGCGAAAGGGGGCTACTCTGCACTGTGTCATACTACGCTGGCACAGGGATGGATGGATAATTTACATTTACTGTAAAGTGTCACTTCAACAGGTTTCAGATGAGTCAGGTGACAGGAAGAACAATAGCAGCCAGTGAAAATGATCAACGTTAGCTCTGATTATAAACTGAGCTGGCATTTAACGAAATAGGCAACAATCCAAAAAGTCCGTTTGAAAATATCAGCATCTTAGAGACAATGTGATGAAAAAGGAAGTGGCTCACAGGCCATTCACTGAGGAGAAAGTATGACATTTAATCAACCAAAAAAATCATCTCTTAAAACTGAGAATCATCCTAAATCAGAGTGGCAGCCTTTACTTTAGAGGAATGCAGTTTTCCAAATGAATTTCTCCTATTCTTTAGCATTCAGAAATTCAAATTCTGTATTAATAATTATCATTAACAGTTTCATAATGATCTTAATCATAATTCAGTTGCAGGCACTTGTAACAGCATCGTATTTGTAGCATGTTTAATAATCAGCTTGGTGAAACTTAAAGGGAACCTGTTGTGTTTATTTCTAGCTCAGTAACAGTAACATACACACCAATCAAGCACAACATTATGACCACTGACTGGCAAAGTGGATAACACTAATTATCTCTTCATCGTGGCATCTGTTAATGGGTGGGATATATTAGGGAGCAAGCAAACATTTTTGTCCTCAGAGTTGATGTGTTAGAGGCAGGAAAAATGTTTGACGAGGGCCAAATCGTGATGGCTAGACGACTGGGTCAGAGCATCTCCAAAACTGCAGGTCTTGTGGGCCGTTCCTGGTGTGATGCCAAAAAGTGATCATCTGCCAACAAAAAAAAAAAAGACTGTCAACCATATGCCAAACATATCTCTCATGCTATCAAGTCATTTTGAACTGGAAATAACATTTCTGTCACAAAGTTGAACTCAGAATAGGTACAATAATCAGACTCATAAGGATAATTGAAAAACAGGTCATTTCTTTATTTTATATATCAACCCTTCATAAATCCTGTTTGCTGCAGCCTATTTACAAATTTAAGCAAATATATTACATATATAAAAACTTACAGAAACTTCTCTGATCGCTTTTTGCCACAACACGTGTTTGCATCTGTCAAAAGTGGTCCGAAGAAGGAGCAGTGGTGAACCAGCAACAGACCCATGGGTGGCCAAGGATGACTGATGCACGTGAGGATCGAAGGGTAGCCCATGTGGTCTGATCGAACAGATGAGCCCAAGTTTCTGATAATGCAGGTTGTGATAGAAAGATGTAAGAATACACAGCACATCCCATTTTGTTGTGTATGGTGTCCATGCTGACCCCTGTCCACCACTGAAAGTGCCAAGAATAGGCATTTGAGCATCAGATCTGCATCACAGAGCAATGGAAGAATTCAATTCAATTGAATTTTATTTATGCAGCGCCAAATCACACAAATAGTCACCTCCAGCAGGCACTTTATATTGTAAGGTAAAGACCTTAAAATAATTACAGAGAAAACCCAACAATCAAAACGACCCCCTATGATTAAGCACTTGGCGACAGTGGAAAGGAAAAACTCCCTTTTAACAGGAAGAAACCTCCAGCAGAACCAGGCTCAGGGAGGGGCAGCGATTCTCAGGGGGCTGAGGAGAGAGAGACAGGACAAAAGACATGCTGTGGAAGAAAGACAGGGATTATTAATAAGTAATGAAAAAATGCACAGGAAGGTGTTATGCTTGATCAGTGTATATGGCAGAGAACAGGCAAAAGCATGATAGGTTTAGTTTAAAGTCGTCTACTGTTGTAAAGGCTCCCCAAAACCTGAATGATGTGATAACAGTTTGCTTAGCAAAATAACATGCAGCATCTGGTAAGGTTATACATATGATTACATGGAACATGTAATCTGTGTGTTTATGTTTTTTTCCACTGGTGACATATGCTTGGCTGGTTTGTTGTGCTTGCTTATTGATGCCTCCTTCAAATTATCACCGCCAGGTGTTATTTAGGCCAAAAGCTTTATTGCCACTTTGGCATTACTGGTACCATCTGTTGCTCAATGTTTGCATGATCTGTAAAAACTAAAGGAAGGTTGTTTAATTTTCTCTGCATGACTCATGTTTAAAATCAGCACCTCGAATCAAAAAAACTAAATGTTGACCACTTTACACAATTGAAATTTTGTGCCAAGATGGGCAAACCCACCTTTGCTGCTGTATGTGTTTGTGTAATACCTTGTTGAGCCCATAAGAGGAACATTGTACTTACAGGAAAGTGGTTAAAAATACTCAATAACCTATGATAAGTATGGCTCTGTGGTTTTCAGAATTTTTTATTTCAAATTCACCAAAAATCCATATTGTCAAATGTAATTGTACGATTTTTTCTCTGTCTGGATGTCCGGAGAGTAACTAAGGCACACCTTGCTATCAGAAAAGGATACATTTAAAACAGAGCAACCAATTTCTTCTCGGGATGTGAAATAATGACCCATTTGGACCTCCTGCTGTGTGTGCATAGGGTGTGTGCCCATTCAGCTTGCTATGTTAGCAAATTAAAGGGGGGCACACAAGTCTGTACATTGTTTTATATCTGCACACACACACACACAGACTTGCAGAGACTTTCTTTGTCCTGTCTTCATTTTTCCCTGTCTGTAGGATGGCGCTGTAACAGCGTGTTAAACAGTGACATGCATTGACTTCCTGATGCCCTGCTGAGCACATCTCAGTGCAGTCGAGGCTTCAAGAACACAAATCAGCCATCACTCCATTTCTTCGAGGCTCTGGTTACTTCACAGAACTGCCTCGCAGAACATGCATGTACACTGTGAATACACAGAAGGGTATATTCACATGAGCCAACGAGGCAAAAATAAGAAGTTGTCCAGTTGTCACCATTTGCATCACACAAATAAAAGTAAGTCATCCATATTGCATGTTCTTACCTATTCTGTATGACTGTTATAAAATTAAATGAAGCCCTTGTGCAGCACAAAAAGTTGTACCTTGTTTATTTGCAGCCTCATATGCCATTACAGCTAAGTGATTAGGATGAATGGTTATCACACAATTTAAAGCATACATAAAATCAATCTGTTATACATACAATTAATCTGTCTTGCTACAATACATTGAAAGTAGCCAACTGCTACCATTTCAAGCTTTGATTTTATCGATTCATATGACCGAGTGTGCCAGACATTGGATCAATAACCACCCTGAACTCTCACACACACTAACTGCAGCATTAGCTACACCGGACAATATCTATCACTTCTGTAACGTGCAATATCTGAACATCAACCCATATGTATATACTCATATTACCACCACAATTTTAATGTACACATCTTGTAACCTGTATTCTACTCTGTATTTTAGCCTATGCACCGAATGGGAGTGGCCCTCCAATTTCATTGTACAGCTGTATAATGACAATAAAGGCTATTCTATTCTACACTAGGCTGATAGGTCTTCTGTATTTATCATTTTCATTTATGTATTTGTTAAAGTTTCACAGTATCATTTAGGGGAACTTCAGAGGGTGGGGTGTGAAATCTTAGTTTGCTACAAGTGAAATCAGTTGAGTCTAAATAATAGAAACGCAATTTGAAATTTTAGAAAAGCAGCCGAGTGAGCTCAATCGACCAGCTAAATTATAACCATGGAATTAAATGTAAGTAACAGGCAGGATCTTGGATGCTTTGTGATGTCTATGCTTTCCTGTGTCATTCGATGCAGTTATGAGTACTGTGGTTTCCCCTGAGAGTCCAAAGATATTATGATTCTGAACTGGTGATGATGTGAAGTAGGTAAAGTGCTTGAAGTATAGAGAATACAGCAGTATATGAACGTATGGTTAAAATGTGGCCTTTCAGTCGAAAGCACTTTGAGTGGTGAGTAAGACTAGAAAACCGCTATATAAATGCCAGAACATTGCATTACACTATACCATGCTGCAGGCCTGCCAGACCTCTGCATCCCTGTCACACAGCCATCAGCTTGAGCCATTAGTGATACACTAGAATGACTTAACAAACGATTAGTTGTTAAGTTCAATAGTGTGTAATGTAGCTGCCAGATTTTGATAAGGAATAACTCAGGTTCTGCTTTTGATACTGAAAACGAAAGCGTGCTTTAATCTGCAGCTGCAGCTATGCTCTGTGTTAACTGCGCGGCAGTATCGTTAACATCTTTTCAAACCTTCCAGGAGATTCTGTGTTTGAACGTGAGAGGCAGCATGCGAGTGTTTCAAAGGCGGGTTGTAGCCTAGCTGTTTAGCTTATGTGTCTCACACTAAGGTCTGGTGCTCTTACTAGCGTCCACAGATTTGTTTTACAGGATGTTAGCACATGCCAAAAAACCTATAAGAGAAAATTATAAATAAATGGCAGCGTAATGAGATGCTTTTGGCAACTGGAGTTAATTAGTGGAGCTGCAAGCGGTACAAAATAGTGTCACAAGGAGTTTATGCACGCTGTTGTTTTCATTAAAAACCTCTAAGTGTTGCTGGATGTGTGTGCATGTGCTCTCCTTGCAGGAGGTCAGTATACTCCTGTGCTGTCTGACTGAGAAGGATTATTATGGGATTAAGGGTGTCTCGGTTACCAGGGTGAGATGATAATCACAGTGGCTGTCCTCTGATCTCTACAGGGATAGGAGTGTCAGTCAAACTGGAAGCACTCAGAGATGAGAGGTACCACTGCTGTGAGCGTGAACACGTGTGCAGTGTGTTCTCTGAGCTGGGTGTTACATGTTTGAGCACATGTGTGAATGTTTTGTGTAAATCAGCTGTCGGGTGGGAGTGGGGGGGGGGGATTTTTTTTCCCATCTCAACAGAAGATGAGTGAATTTATGTTTTATGGAAATAAAATATGGCCCTCACCCCCGCCTCCCTGCCTCCAGATGGTCCCTGTGGAGAGAGGGTGATTATCTGGCCCATCTGAGCAAGGGAACCTGAGAGTGTTGATGTTGGGTGGGCAGTGCGGTGCCACGCCAAGCCTCCTGTCCCCAGGAGCCTGAATACGATCCCCTTTACCTGCCCCCTGTCTCTGGTCCTCTCCCCCCCTCCTCCACCCCATCACCGGCTAGACTTACTGCAACTCCCCCTCCTCCTCCTCCTATCCTCCCGCTGTCTACGCCCCAGGATAGACTTTCTTCCACCTGACAAGGCTTGGCCTGGATTACTGGAATACCTGGACAGGTAAGTCAACTGATGAAGGTGTCAAGTGCATCTATGTGTTTTTATGTGAGGCAGAGAAACAGAGAGGGAGAGAATTTGTAAGCCTGAGCAACCTATCAGGAGTAAAACAGTAAACATCTACAACATGGTTGTTGAGAACTCAGCAGAACACTCTGTTCCAAAGTCCACCTTAGCAATCCCATGAATAAATAACCAAGGGTCACCAGCTCGGTTAATAAAGTCTTCCTCATTTTGATTTTCAACCTTCTGCTCCCTCCTTTCTCTCCCTCTCCTCTCTCCATCTTTCTTGTCTGCTAATTAGGCCAGGTCTTCGGTTTCCCTGCCATGTGTGATATGAGTTTATCAGAGCTGCCTGTCAGGCTGCAGGGGTCAGAGAACGGTGTTGTTGGACCAGACTGCAGCCTGAGCCATGGCACTAGCTCAGCCGTGAGAGGGAGAAAAGAGGCTAACGGATCAGAACTAAAAGAGATCCTATCTGATGCAGTTTGTTTTCAAGCTCAGGGATCCCACTAAAGGCCTCAGCAGAAGACAAAAAAAAATTATGATGGGACTTCTAAATTATATCGCTGCTACTGTATGTATGTAAACATTTCCTTGTTATCACTGATATGACACTAAAATAACACCACTAGACCTCCTGTTCCAAACGTAACTCAAAGCTACAGGCCATCATATGTTTACTTAATGTGACAGTAACCAAAAACACTGCCACGGGTTTGAGCTTGAGGACTAGTTTTCAAAAGCTATGGGGTGTTTTACCTCGTTTAATAAATGCTTTTATAATTTATTTTTGGAGCACATGGTATTTAAATTTGGCATATAACTTCAAACAAACAGCGATTAATGTCTCGAAATGTCCTTTGCCGGTATTTTCGGTGAGATAAGACAAAGATGAAAGGCTGATTTGCACTTCAGCTTCACTTTCTCTTCTTTTGGTTTGTAATTAGTAGGTTTAAATTGACAGTTGCAGAAAGACTTTTATAAATAGACATTTGAAGGGTCGCCCGCTCTCTGTGAACTCAAAACTCGAGATCTTCTTAACTATTTCCATCTTAACTATTATTTTAAGTGCTTATTTTTTGAGCAATCATCTATAGTCCTAATATATTCAAAGTGGACTGAGTTCATGTCAGTATAATCATGGATAATATTAAACACTTTACATTTTTTCAAGACTTCTCTATTGAACTAATTAGAGATATATGTAATTAAAATATTAATTCACAAGATCGCTGCAACTTCTGTATTTTAGATGCTCATCAGCCACAAAAAACAAAGAAAAAGAACATTTCTGTGCTGAACGCAGAGTTGCTTCTTTGTTATGTTGCATTTGCTGTGTTCATGTAAGATGAAAAACAAAAGGGGTAACTGATCATTTTTTTTCCTGAGATGCGAGATTCTGACGTGTAAATTTAAAAGTGTTTGCCTGAGAACAAATAATCATGTTGTACATACTGATTGATTCAAATCATATCAAGTTGTCCTATATTTCATTTTCTTTCTTTTTAAGGGACGTCCTTTGTATCAGATGGTGACGTATTAATTATAAATCTCTATTTCTTTCTTTTTCACTCCTGCCGCAGATTACCGGGGTACACTGCAGTGCATTCAAAAGAGGGCAGTGTAACCACACATGCAGGCTTCGCTTGATGCTTACCCCAATTTCTCCATGTTTCTCACAGAAGCAATATTTCAGTGTTACAATACACCATATGCACATGTTCTATTTTATATAAACTTTGCAGCTTTGCGAATCAAACCTTTCCAACAGCAACTGTTTTTTTTTTTTTTAAATTTAATAGCCTATTTGTCAGGGGCAAAATGGCTGGAATAAAAAAAAATGAAGTATGACTAATGTAATTTGAACAGACATTTCAACAGTCAGAGTGAAAAACCCAGTGGTCAAGCTGTGAGGAAAAAGCTGCACCTGGTAATTGCTGCAACACCCACTGACCCCTGTGCAATGTGCATCAGCATAACCCTTCACAACATGTAAGAAAATTGCTTCATAGTTAGTGCATTATTGTTTCAGTGATGGCAGAGAGGTTGCTTTTCCTGGCCCTGGGTGGCATCATTAACACAGGTTGGAGTAACGCGTTTAAATCAGATGGCATTGTCACAGGTGTAACTACTGCTGTTCATGCATGTGATTAATGTCCCCTTTTTTGATTAATTTCCTACGTTGGCTGAGAAGCCCTCACATTTGTGATTAATGAACCTGCAGCCTAATATAGTGTAATAGTGGTTTATTATTTTTTTTATGTGTATATGCATGTGCATTCTCACTGGTTCCAGTACGACGTATCCTTTCAATCCCAGTTCTGTCTATAGTAAGTGCTAAAGGTTGGGCTAGAATAAATTGTGCGCAAAACATGAAATTTTTGTGACAACAGAGTTTGCCTCACTTTGGAGTTGTGATAAGAGTAACATGTTAGGCTGCTGGAGACATAGAGAAACTAGCACACATCTAGATATAAAGTCAGTGGGAGGCTGATACATAAATCCACATACAATGATGGAGCTTTGGTCTCAAGGGTCTAAGCTCCTGTGTCTGCCTGAGGGCTGTGATGGGTGTGACCAAGATGCTGAAAACCAGATCCCCACACTCTTCTCTTTTCAAGAGGAAAAAACAACACAGTGCCTGGTTATCCTCGCTGTTGACCTTTTGATGTCTAAGTCGATATTCTGTCTTTCCTCTCCCCCCGATCTCAGGCTTCTTCCCACTTCTGCCCACCTTCCCCACATCCCTGGTGGTGACAGAGACGAAGGACACAGGGGTCTGTAATTAGCTGGTTGACCCTGGGGTTGGGTTGTGTGACCCCAGCAGCCGTGAAGCGCAGATCCAGCCTGATCAGATGAGTAGTTCTGAGGGATCAGTGGTTGAAAGACAGCCGCCTCCGCACCCTCAGCCAACCCAGTCACATTAGCCAGCGCAGCCGCGATGGGCACAGTTACAGGAGCCCAGCTGATGTGCCCAAAAAGAGTCACAAACACCTGTCTGGGTAGACGACAAACACACGGACACATGTTTTTCAACATCCACACACACCGATGAGGCTGCAAAACAGACTACCTGCCACAATTCAAGGAAAGGAAGGGAGGGGGGGGGGGCTGAAGGGTAATCTGACCTAGGTAGGGGAATGATAGGGAGGGAGGGGATGGGAGGTGAGGGAGGAGTAGTGCTGGCCCTTGGTCAAGTGCCTTGTATTCCACAAACAGGCCGCATCCAGTTACACTTTACCTGAGAAGCTGAGCCTGAGGAGAGGATTCAAAGAAAAGCTTGTGGACCTCCCTCCCTTTGGTGTACTTTCTTTGGCTAAAAACTACATTCTGATTTCTTCTGAGCATGTAACCAGGGATTTAGTGCAAACAAAGGCCTGCTCACAAGTGTAAGTGCTGCAGGAACATTATAAGAGATGTCTTCACTGAGTTACTGTACATATAGGCAGGACTGAGGATTGGTAAATGTGGCTCAGCTGTCTATACTGCCTCCACTGCTCACTACACTAATTAGAAGCAGCGAGGTGGGAGAAAGGGAGAGAGTGTCATCAAGGACACGCTGGGAGACGTTCACCTGAGACAGCTCAGTCACCGACGCTCCGGGCACATCAGCATGACCTGAACACCGGCACCGTTTGAAGTTGTGACAGAGAGAATGAGAGACAAAAGAGTCTGGATCTAACTGTAGGCCTTGGGGGAATAAAGAGACAGGAAGAAATCGAGAGGAGGGAACGCGGAGCGAAGAGGAGGAAATTCGGTGTAGGAAAATAGGCAAAGAGGACAGAGAGAAAAAGCAAAGGGAGAGCACTTTCCCACTCCTCTGTATGAAAACTGAGGCCTACTCTTTAGGATACTTATTATTTAGTCTCACTTTCTGTTACTTATCCCTCATTTGTTTCTACCTCTTTACCTCTCTCAAGTCATCATGTTTACACAAGCTGTTACTGCCATTTCCCCGTTGTCTAACCCTCTGCTGTTTTTCCTCTTTTTTTTTCTCCCCCTCTTTCTTTGTCTTTTTGCTACTGGTTGGAAATCTGGAAGGCTTGCTCATCGGCGCCAGCCTCTGTTAATCCCCTCCCAAAGCACCTTAGCAACGCTAGGAATTTAGAGATGCTAAAAAAA
>VOQJ01046889.1:12013-25084 GCA_015052665.1 Apistogramma diplotaenia | reverse complement strand
CTCACAATGTCATCGTAAACGCCTCCGTCTGCTTTCTTTTTGGCTGTTTGTTGACAAAGTTGTGGATTCTAAATTGTGGTTTGCAATTCTATGAAAAACAAAAACAATTATGTAAGGATGAATCACTGAATTTTACTTACAGGGCCTGATCTTATTTTGGATACAATTAATTAGAATTTCATACCTCTGAAAAGTCAGTCATGTCATTAACAAGGTGCTACATTTTATTTTGAAAGTTCTTCTGACTGGGTAGCTCCCTACCCACATACTATCCAGTCACCACTGTGGAAGTGCGACATTTTTTAGCCTTCGCTAGAAAGTCTCTTATCCTGTGGATGGACTCGAACTACAGAATCTTGGGAGTTTTTCTCTTCAGCACAAAAAACAGTTCTCCACTTGTTGCAGGTTCTTGTTGGAGTAATCTTTCCAACTTGCAGGCAATATTCAGAACACAACAAGGACAACCACAGGCTCCAAGACAGTGCAGTTTGAGTCAGTTCCTGGACAAGAAACCCGCTGAGGAGGCAGCAGAAAGATGTTGAGGACCACCATAACAGTGACTTGGTCAGGCTACTGGTTGGAATAAATAAGAGGGACATGCTGGGTTTGGTGCACTGGTGTCTCACATTTCAAAATAAGTGCAAAAAATAAACACTGCTTTTGTAATATCTGCAAGGTTTTTAATGCCCAAAAGGATAATAGACAAGGGAAATGTTGGAATCTGCTTACTAGTGTGGCTGGCTGGAGTCTTGGTCAGTGGAGATGGAAGACAACTGAAGTACTTGCAGTTCAACAGCCTAGTGAGCTCTTCTTTCAACAGTTTAACTGAGAAGGAAAAAAAAAGGTAATCTGAAAATCCAATTTACTGACTATTTGGTGCACTGAACTGAGGATTATCAGACTTTGAAAAAGCTAAAAATCAGGCTTTATATCAAAGTGAATAAAATCCATTTTAAGTAAGTCCTTACACCTTGAACAAAAGTACTATGAAGATATAAGCAACAAAAAAACCTCAGGTGTGGGAGGAGTTTGGTGAGGCAAAAGGAAAAAGACTTTCAGACTGCCTTGAAGCGATTCTGGCAAACAGTCAAGCGACTCAGGAGGGGACAGTGGTGCTCTACTCAGTCTATAGTGCAGGTGGGACACTGCTCACTTCAAGGCTGAGGCTATAGTCAGGTGGTGGAGGGAATAGTTTGAGGACCTCCTTAATCCCACTGACACACCTTCTGTAGTGGAAGCAGAGTCTGAACAAGTAGGATGACATGCCCACTGGTGGTGAAGTTGCTGAACAACTCCTGGGTGGATGAGATTCAATTTGAGTTCCTGAAAGTTCTGGATGTCGTAGGGCTGTCTTGGTTGACACGCCTCTGCAACATTGCATGGAGATCTGGGTCATTGGATTGGCACACCCATATTTAAGAAGGGAGACCAAAGGGTGTGCTCCAACTATCAGGTGATCAAACTCCTCAGCCTCCAGGGTAAGGTCTATGCCAGGGTGCTGGAAAGGAGGGTCCGTCAGTTAAACCTCAGATTCAAGAGGAACAATGCAGGTTTTTCTCCTGGTTGCAGAATGCTCAACCAGCTATGCTCTCGAGGACATTCGAGTGGGTCCATTCAGTCTACATGTGTTTTGTGGACTTTGAGAAGGCATTCGACCACGTCCCTTGGGGTATAATGTGGGAATGCTGTGGGAGTGTGGGGGTGTCTGGCCCATTGTTGCAGGCCATTAAGTCCCTGTACAACTGCAGGAAGAGCTTGCTCCACATTGCTGGCAATAAGTCAGACTCATTTCCTGTGGGTGTTGGACTCCACCAGGGCTGCTATTTGTCACGATTCTGTGCATAACTTATGGATATAATTTCTAGGCATAGCCATATGGCGGAAGGTTTCTGCCTTGGTGGCGTCAGAATCTCATCTCTTTGTGGATGATGCAATCCTGTTGGCTTCATCAGGTGGTGGCCTCCAGCTCGCAGTGGAGGGGTTCACAGCAGAGTGTGAAGCAGCTGGCATGAGAAGCAGCACCTCCAAGTCTGAGGACATGGTCCTCAGACAGAAAAGGGTGGAGGTGCCCACTCCAGCTCAGGGACAAGTTGCTGCCCTAAGTGGAGAAGTGACTTTTTTGACATTTTGCTTCATTCTCCTAATTGGAGGAGAAGGCAAAATATCAAAAAAGTAACTTAAAGGGCCAAATTGTGCTATATTTTTGGCATTAATTCACGGCCTGAAGTAGGGGGTGTGTCCAGAAGCAACCTGTGAGTTTGACACCCCTGAGTTAGGTGTTCCAGGCCAGTCCTACCAGGAGGCCCTGGGACAGTCCCAGGACACGCCGGACAGGTTTGTCTCTTGACTGACCTGGAAACACCTTGGGGTCACTCTGGATGAGGTGGTGGAGGTTGTTGGGGAGAGGGAGGTCTGGCTTCTCTGCTTAGGCTGCTGTCCCTGCAACATGGCCCCAGACAAGCACAAAGTGGACAGATTGAGAACATCTGTTTAAAGCCTAACTGGAAAGACTACGGAAAGGATGAAGTTGGTGAAATGGATTTAACCAAGAGCTGGTTCCTTTGTAGAGCTGACTCCTCTATGTCTAACATGTTAGATATACAGGAGCTCTGTCTGTCTGGTTTGTTAACTCACATGAAGAGCCAGCCACTGGCTTGTCTTTTCCGTCCAGCAGGTCCAAGTAGGCCAAAGCCGCTTGTTCCATCTGCTCTTTTAAACTACAGTGGACAGTGCAAAGAGAGAAGCTATGTCAGTAGCTATATCCTACCACTGGCCAACTTAATTTTAAGATTTCTAACATGATTCCATGATGACATTCCAACAAATTCAACTCAAAAAATTGGAACACTTGAATGTTTCACTTATTGCTCACTAACCTGGCATTCTTGACTAAATTGTCACATTATTGTAAAGAGTCTTTAATTAGCAAGAAGTCATAATCCAAACCAAAATAAAAACATTTGGAACCATACATTGCATAGACATTCCTGTAAAAACACAAATTGATGCAGCATCAAAAAAGCAACATCTTACACCTTGACAGTTAGCTGTTATTAGATGTCAGTGTAGTACAAGTAGTTTGTTATTAGCCTATCTAGCATTGTTGGGCTTTGATAAAGCTGCATCATCCTCAATGAGCAACATGTCTGTGGATTTTAAAACAAAGAATAAGAAATCAAACTGACAGTTGATGGGGTTTCAACGAATTCAAAAACCCAGCAATCTGGTGCAGGCCAGTACTTCCACACCAAACTCTATGCACAGTTCTTGAGCTAATTTGAAAGCCACATGAAGTATGGAGGTCTGTAGTGATTGGTTCAGCAGAAAGGTGGTGACCTGTGTGCACTGGTTCATAGGACACTTAATCCACTAATGTGGACAATAAAGTCATTCTTGATTCTTAAGAGTAGAATGGGAGGCAGAACCTTCAGCTTTTAGGCCCCTCTTCTGTGGAACCAGCTCCCACTTTGGATTTGGGAGACAAGCACCCTCTCCATTTTTAAAAGTAGGCTTAAAACTTTGCTTTATGATCAAGCTACAGTTAGGGCTGAATCAGGTGACCCTGAACCCTCCCTCAGTTATGCTGAAATAGGCCTAGGCTACTTTGCATTTATTCATTACTTTTTATTAATCTCTGGCTCTCTTCCACAGAATGTCTTTTGTCCCATCTCAGCCCCAATCCATCACAGAAGATGAAGCAAAAAAAGGGGGGGTAGGTAGGGGCTCTGGTACTCAGTAAAAAGACACTTCTCAAACAGTGGTGCACTCTCAAAAAACACTTCCAAGAAGTACAGTAGAGATCCAAACGGAGAAAGAGGCAACTCACCAATTGTTGGAGAAAGATAAAAGGTCCTTTAATAACACATGGACCTACAAAAAAAGGCCTACCGGTTTCGGTGTAGAGAAACACCTTCACTGGGCCAACAGATAATAATATACACATTTGTCAACCACCCTGACATATAATCACTGACAGGTGATAAGGTGTGTGTCAACCTCAGGGCCGTACCACTTCCGGAGGGTGAAACACACTACCTGTACTTTTTTCAGGTAGTGCGTTTCACCCTCCGGAAGTGGTACGGCCCTGAGCTCACTCTCACTCCGGATAGGTTGACACACCTGTCAGTGATTATATGTCAGGGTGGTTGACAAATGTGTATATTATTATCTGTTGGCCCAGTGAAGGCGTTTCTCTACACCGAAACGGTAGGCCTTTTCTTGTAGGTCCATGTGTTATTAAAGGACCTTTTATCTTTCTCCAACAACTGGTGAGTTGCCGCTTTCTCCGTTTGGACCATCACAGAAGATGACTGCCCCTCCGTGAACCTGGTTCTGCTGGAGACTGGCTAGAGAGACTGCTCTTTTACACTTTTGCTTCATTTTCCAGCCCTGAACATTGCCATTAGGAAGCACCAGGGAAGTCAATCAAATTTTGGGCATCCACCTGAAGCTCCTTGCTGAGACAGTTGTGTAATAAACAACCCGTCTAATCTTCAAAGACAGAACTAAACTTACCTCAGTCTGTTATCCCTCTTGACTCCGAGCAGTGTGGTGAGTTGGCTCAGGCTGTGTAGCTGCTGGGCTGGAACACAGGGTGCCTGATTGTGCCCAGCTAGGAGGTCTCTCTTGACATGCTCTTCCTGCAGGCTAGCAAGGAGGTGGTGGACCTGGAGTACAGTGGCCAGACGCCTCCTCTCTGCCTCCACCTTAGCTTCCTGCTTCTTTTTCACAGCTTTCTTCTGGGCCTTAAGCAGCTGCAGGGACAGATTATTCAACGAGTTCTCATGTGAATTTCCCCATCGTGGGATCATTAAAGTTCTATTCTATTCTAACTCTAGCAAGTTGTAAGACTGCAGTTTTATTTTAATACAATGCTTAAGCCAGCGGTTATGGAGTACAAATTTGAGGTGGAAAGTTTGTCACATTATCAATGTTTATAAAAGTTCAGATTTGCAGATAACTGATTCTCCTCCAGCCTCCTCTCATTGATCTGAATTGTCACCATTTTCATAAAGAAACATGCACAAAATAATCTCAGCTTACACTTACTACTTCGGTTGGCAGGCCTATGTCACCTTCGCCCTCATCAGGTCTGCTCGTTTTGCACTGCTCTTGGCAGAATGATGTTACCAATTACTGA
Organism: Apistogramma diplotaenia; assembly: GCA_015052665.1. Taxonomy (NCBI): domain Eukaryota; kingdom Metazoa; phylum Chordata; class Actinopteri; order Cichliformes; family Cichlidae; genus Apistogramma; species Apistogramma diplotaenia. Next base: position 19,944 of record VOQJ01046889.1, on the reverse strand, counting down.
AGTGAACAGACTATCTTTAAATTATAGAACACTTATTAGATCACCCCACAGCATCACAATAAATTTGCTCCACTTAATAAATCTGCCGGTCAGGGGTGGAGCTTCAGGGGGGGCTGGGAGGGCAGTACGCCCCTGGCCCGGGCCTAGAGGGGGCTCGGATGGGAGAGAATAAGATTTGTTGCCAGGCCTCGAGTTTGTATTCAGATGAACACGGTATACATCCAAAGATATAGCCTACCTTATATCACCCAGCATTCATGTTTTACACGGGGATTGTAAAGGTTGCCACAGTCAGACTGAGTCATGGTTTCTAAAAACATTACAAGACCGACTGACTTTAGTGATGTAGTTGGTGTAAAATATTGAATAAAATCTTTATCCGCATGACTGGCTTTATTCTCACTCTTGCATTAAACTTTATGACACGCAGATTTTCAAGTGGATCGCCCATATTTTCTCCAAGTGTATTTTGGGTAAAACTCAGACACACAGCTACACGGTGCCACTATTCTATGTGATCCCAACACTGCCAAAAAGAGCTCAAACTGCTCCCCAACATCCTGATATATGCGCAAAAGTGGCCGCAATGCAGCTTCAACTATGGGTTCAAACCATGAAACTCTCCCTGCTGCCACTTTCTCCGGAGCTGATGAACCCAGAATCTGTTTCTTCCTGCTCGTTTGTTAACATCGGGACCAATTACATCATCGCATGATGTCGGCGGCTCCTTTTTTTTCCTTCCACAGTGCATTTTATGAAGTCAATTGATTTGCAAAAATGCAACGCATTCGGTGTGAAGATAGGTTATACAACAAGATTGCACCTAAAAATTTAAGAGTTTCTTGTCGTTTTTAAACGCATCCGGACTTCTAACGGGCTTAAGTGGAGCATTTTTACCGACTAAGCTAACATGAGTGGCACTAACTTATGTAAGCATAAAAGTGGAGCGGCAAAGCGAAAAGAAAAGGAAAATTTGGTTTTCCGTGGTGCCGAAGCTTGTAAGCCCTTCTGTTGCATGTGTATGTTGTATTTAATAATAAAGCAGGTGTTTTATTAAATAATAAAGGGTATAAAGGGCCCGGTCATCTGCCCCGTCCTGGCTCTAATTTGTAAATGTAAAATTGACTAGTTCTTATACAGCGCTTTTCTACACTGAACACTCAAAGCGCTTTGTTCCACTAGTGTGTCCAATAACTTTAATAATAAATTAAATGCATCTTATCGCTTGAGTGTCTAGAGTCTCATATAAACTGGTAAATGGACTGGTTCTTGTATACCATTTTCTACTTTATACAGAATGGAAAATACAATTATAATTAACATTTGCATGATGCAGGCCACTTTGTAAGTTTTTTTTGGTTGTTTTCAGGAATGGTCAGATTTTGTTGCTTTAAATTATAGGATGGCAATTTCACCTCCTTTGATAAAAGGATGGCCCCAGGGGAGCCTAGGCCAAAGAAAGTAATAAAATGTACCACTGAAGCTCATTTCCTTAACACTTGGAAAATTGGAACAGCATTTATGGCTCTCACATAGATACATCCAGGTTATTTCTTAGTTAGCAACCTGGACTACTGGAATGTACCTATGGTCCTGCTAAATCAAAAATGGTAAGTGAATTGGTTCTTTTCGTACTTCTCCATTCTGAGCACTGAAAAGCCTTCAAATTTCATTCACCCAATTACACACAAAACTACGAGGACCTTTTCTTATATCTAAGCACCTTGTCTAACATCTGTGCATACACTCATGCCAACAAATGGATCAGGGGCAACTTGGGATTCAACATCTTCCCCAAGGACGGTGACGGCACAGACTGGAGTAGCTAGAGATTGAGTTGACCATCACTGTGGTTCACTCTACATCGCCATGTTAACCTGCTTCTGTACTCATTTGTTATTCTGATAAAGTCTAGATTTATCTTTGTTTCAGTTCACCTACTGTAGCAGGTCTAATTTTATTTTACCATCTCTTGCTCAAGCTACAATGTAATATAAAAATTACAAATGTTTTCACATTGTTTGGTAAAACCAGATGCTGCTTCCATAAATAGTAAGTTTTGGGCTTTCACGTTTTCTGATTAGTTGCAGAAAACTCATTTGTATGCATTATCATTAGAGGCCTGTTTTGGTGCTGAATTGCTCATCTGGAATATTCTTGTTTACTTTCGTGGAAGCACTGCACTGCAGTCTACCATGAAAATAAGCACCTAAAGCACAGAGGCCAAACAGCACAAGCAACCAGATATTCTGGACATAAAGGCCAGCCAGGACATAAAGACAAAGTGAATCCCAGAGACATTTACATTCTGTGTCAAGCCATCCAGGGTTTGGTGGAGCTCCCGTGCAAATTCCAGGTTATGTAGCACCTCTGCGTACTTCTCCACAGCTGCCTAAAATGGAATATCATGATCAAACCAGAAGTGCAGGTTCCAAACACTTAAGAGTTAATTTGTTATTGATGAAATCATTACCACTTGGACTCACCATTTGATCTTTGTTTAGCACCTCACCTTGCTTCAGCCTCTTCTTGTAGCCTTGCAGTTTCAGCTGTAGACACACAACAGGTCAAACAGCAGGTGCCTACATTACTGCACTCTCACCTGTCAAACTTACCTTCTTTTTTTCCAGGTTGCGGACTTTGTGTTTGAGGCAGATGAGGCCATCTTCTATGTAGGTTTCATAGCCATGGTAGATCATGGAGACTTCCGTGCTGAACTGCGGGGTGTTCAGCCCACCAGGCGAGCCCATTTTCAGGCTACTACCAGTCACCGAGTCCTCTTGTTTTCCCTCTGTTGCGTGTTCAGGTAGAGGGATGATTTCCAGGGTCGGGGAAGGAGACAGCTGCACCATGATGAGCACCAGACTGCTACAAAAAAATGTTTACCACGCAGCTTGCACTGAGGAACAATTTTGCACACAAGCGAGGGGGGCTGCCGGTGCTAGCAGTGTCTTTCAATACAAACAGCGGATGGATGGACAGCAGTTTGAGCAGCCGCCAACCCCATGACAATGCATTTACCGCGGCCACTGAACAGCAGGTTTCCTAGCTGAATCATGAAAGCAGTAAATGCAGAAAGCACCACAACAAAAATAACGTGCACAAAAAGAGCCACTTAGTACATTTTCATCTGAAATGAACATCCCTGTTAAAAGACTCAGGTCACTCCTCTCAGCCCCTCTTACTCTGCTGACTTTGTGGGGATTCAGATTAGCAGAATGGGTTTAATTAAACAATATCAACAATTACAGATTTGGTCCGGGGTTTACCGTGCTGCAGTCAAACCCCGAAAAAAATCCACACAAACTTTTCTGGAGCCATCCTGTCTAAGAGCAAACACTAGCTGAATCCAAACTTTACCTTCACACGCTCGTCAATTCAAGTTTAATTAGCACAAACGCCCACCTCGTGCCCAGTGCGTCTTAAATCCACACAGGAAAAGCCGTCGGACAGCTGGAAGCTGCAGACGAACCCCACTCGTTTCTTTCCTAACCGTGACACTTAACTAGCAGAGGCCACGCCGGTGTCAGCTCATACCTTTATATACTCTGCCGCTTCACACACGCTCTGCCGGGGCGGAAAAAATACGCACCACATCCGGTTCTAGTACCGGATCAGAACCGGATGCCTCTCTGAAACATCATAATATCTTTATAACAATATTCCAGCAGATTTTTGTGTTGCTTTTACAATATAAATTATTCAATTGAATCATTAAATCAGTGGACGTGCTGATAATGGCACATTTCTCTGACCAAAAAACAAAAGATAGATAGATAGATAGATAGATAGATAGATAGATAGATAGATAGATAGATAGATAGATAGATAGAACACATTATTGATCCCACAAGGGGAAATTACAGTTTCAGAATACCCATCAAATACACAAACAAGAAGATAACATGGGGGATGGGGGCCTGCGTGTCATCTGGGAACCGTGCTGATGCAAGTCCACGATGGAAAGATCTCAGTACTTTCACCACATGCTTACTGTAAATACCTGTTTCTGTTTATTCAGTAAACGTTATCGGTAGCTCGTTTTGGAGCTGTGTAAAAAATAAATTGCGATCTGTAACTGGAACAGCTGGGATTACTCAGCTTATGGTTCACCAGTCTTAACACCTCCGGCTTATCATACAGCTGCAACAGCACAATGACAACAATAATAAAATAAACATGTGCAACCTACCTAGAACCATAGTGAGAAATTGGCTTCTAGTAATTCCCCTCTAACTACCTAGTTACCAAACTTTAATGCATATTCAGAGTGTAGAGGTCGACTAGGATATGATTTGTGTAAGAATGGTCAAGACTTTATGTACTTATATAAAATTATTAATAATATACTCAGATAATACTGCATTACAAGTAAGAGTCTACATGTATTATCAAACTTGCTCTACATGTAAGCTTCAAAAAGGTCAACTTTATTAGTACTTTAAACATTTCCAGAGCAAACGCCATCTTCAAAACAAGCAGCTGCCACTATGCAAACATCAATGTCATGTAAATTCCATCAAACATATACACAAAATGTAGAATTTGATTGTTCCGTTAGAGTTGCAACTTTAGCTATCTGATTTAAATCTCTTCAAGGTCCTTCTTGGTGAAAAAGAAGTTCTGCAAAATCATCACGTCATGCTCATGTTGCAGCTGGAGTTTGATCTCCTCACTATTCCTGCTACTGTGACTCCAAAAGGAGGTGCAGAGGTCTGGTCAGATACAGTACAGTCTGATGGAAACTTTCACTATATTGCACATTATCTCATTATTATAAGTCCTGATGTAAAGTCATTTAGTTCATGAGCTGCATACTGTCCAGTTTGATTTAAAATGGGTCAAATCAGTAAAAAACATTTTTTAAAAAGCACTGCATAACAGCTGACATGACAAAAATCTTTAATAGTCAGAAAAGTTACCCATTTACAAAAAGATGAACAGCCAGAACAAGAAAAATAAGAGCAATTTCAACAATATATTAATTTTTACACTTTTATTAATGGTAAAAAAAATTAATTTGATAGTTTAAAAGCCGGTTGAATTCTTGGAGAGCAGACTGATTTCACAATCAGCTTCTTGGGGGGAACTGCAGCAGGTTCTCCAGATGCTCCTCAGAGTGCAGACCTGTGAGACAGCTCTTCTGTACTCAGGCACTTAATGCCAAACATTTGAAAGTGTTGTTCACACAAAATACAGAAAATGATGAACAGAGGAAAAAAGAAAGGAATAAAAGAAGCCAGTTAGAAGGAAAGAAGGGAAATTAAGCCTGTGCTGTACACGCTTACTGATGATTTAAGTCTGTGCTTACATCTTCTGGCTTCTAAACTCCTCATACGCAAACTCCACTGTCATCAGTGCAGTTCAGTACTTAACATCCCTGGTAAACACTGTTGATAGTAAAGCTACTTGTAGAAGGGAAGTTATTTTTATTCGTTTTTAGAATTTTATTTTATTAATCCATTGTCAAAGAGAGTTGGTCAGTTTACAAAAAACACTCACAAAAAACCCCACATTATTATAAAATCACCCGGGAAATAAAATTCCTAATAACGCTGGAAAACCTGGAATGATAAAAATGCTCAAGAAGTTTTACTGTAGACATTTTTTAGTATGTATAGTATGTATGTATGTATAATATGAAATTGCTGTTAACTGGCTCATTATTTTTAAAATAAAAAGGACTGCTGCTGATTCTGGTGTGGTGATGTGACGCAGACATTACTAAACTGCAGTGAACTAATGTAGTCAAAATGACATAAAATACAGTTGTTGTTTAGTTAAAAAACTGTACATCTGACAATTTTGCGACATTATAGATCAACTTTGTATAAACTTTTTGTAATTGATTTCTATTAAGATCTGATGTATTGTCAAAGTGGTTGACCCCAGGTCAACCATCCAAAGCAAGGGAGCTCATCTATTTTCACTATTTCTACTCCTTGCCTTGCACCTCCACCTGTCTTCCTCTCTTTGTAAATATTTTTTAAAAATCTGTATGCATAAAAAAATACACACATTTTCTCATGGTAGTTTCTTTTCCTTAGAGCCTACTATAGTAATGGCAAACATGCCTGTGTATATGTATTCCAGATGGATGTTTCACAAAGATCGCCATCCATCTATCCTTTTCTTTGGTCAGCTTCTCATAATATTTTGTGCTGCTCTGCCTTCATCTGCAAGTGATCTACTTCAACATGATGAAACTAATTTATTATCAATTAAAATGTATTGATTAATGTATAAAATATAACATACTTTGATTAATTCACTTGCAGAAAATATGAATGTTGGAGTCACCTATTGACACTCCAGCCAAGCAGGTGGCAGAAATACATCAAAAATGTTGACTGTCAACTACCTTAAAGAGAAAGAAAGAAAGAAACACATTCACAGTTTGTTGCCGGTGTTGTGCCAAAACATGATTTCCTTTAATTAAATGGCTGTAAATGACTTGTTGACCTATAATCTGTGTAACATAAGTCAAACATATCTCTCATAAATGATGCAAAGTAATTTTGAGCAAAAAACAGTGTTTCGATCGCAAGGTAGAAGCTGCAATCAGTTTCTGGCAATGTAACTTTTATATATTCATTTTTTTATCTTTTTAAACAGAAATCTGTCTCAGAGGGCTGCAGAAATTGCAATAAATATAACATTACAGTTTTATTGATATTTTAAGTGGCCAAAAAGCACTGGATTGATTATAATGTAGGTACAATTATGCAGACTTCAAAAATTCTTGCAAAACAGGTTATTTCTTCATTTTATATATAAGCCCTTCATAAATCATGTGGACTCTACTCTACCAATATAAGCGAAGACATTACACATGAAAGCACATAGAAACATCGAAAATCACTTTATGGCGGACGATCACGTTTTGGCACAACACCGGTAAAACGGATACGACCATGTAAAGTTATCGGCACTTTAAGAACAGGAAGAACACTGGTCTTTAACATAAACTTGGCTCCGCTGCTTAAAACAATGTAGTAGTAACCATTTTCCGTCATCAGACTTTTATTTTGAATCTTGTGGCCGGATGTTGTATTTCTTACTCCCGGAAGTCTTTTCGTGTTTAGGCCCCACTTAATGCAAAACCAACGATAGCTAAGTTTCATGAATGTGAGAATAAAAATAGAGAGGGAACCGTGGGATTAAACGCACATGGATCCTAATCGGATAATCCAGGCTCTGAAAGGAACCATCGACCCAAACTTGAGGATAGCGGCAGAGAATGAACTCAATCAGGTGGGTGAGCTAGCTAGTTTTTTTGTTTGTTTGCTTGCTTGCTTGTTTTCTTTTTTTTCAGAGCTGTGGAAGAAAATGGATGGATGGAACCGCCAGGGTTTGTTTTAGCCAAGGAAGCCTGCTGGTGTTTGTAGAGGAGCGCGGACCGCATTTTGGTGATCGCGCTCGACTTCTGCCTGAACGTTCAGGTTTATGCCCCTGATGCTAGTCAGGTGTTTACCTAACCGGTCCCCGAACGGTTACTGTGGCAGCTGCGCCTTAGAACAATAGAAGGCAGATCTGACAGACCATAATGAGCTGACGGTCGGAACCGGGGGTTCACAAACTTTCTCATGTCATCAGTGGAGTTTAAGAACACACCACATACCTCTTTAGTTGCTCGTGCACGCACAGCTGGGCTGCAGTGGAATTATGAATCTAAATGATTATTATAGGCTACTGAAAGAACCAGCTTCAGACAGTCAATGGTAAAACTGTTAGCGTAATATCTGGTTCGACCATCATGTCCCGTGAGGCCTTTGCTGACTTGCCTGGGATGATTCAAAAATAAAACATTTCTCTGTCGGTCTGATACTTCTGTCCCATCTTTGTCATTTTAACACTAGATTACATTATCTGTAGAATGACAGAAACATGAATGGATAAATACTCAACTGATCTGAATTGTGAGCCTTCAC
>VOQJ01046888.1:0-12525 GCA_015052665.1 Apistogramma diplotaenia | reverse complement strand
CCGCGGCGCCCCCTCTTTTTATTTAAAAGGGGGGCCCCCCCCCCCCCCCCCCCCGATGTTGGTCTGCAGAGAACATTAAAATTGCCATCATGCGCACAAACAGCTCCATGGTCGGTGTGGTTCAAAGGAGGAATGTTGATCCAGAGCAGGAGCATCAAACTCAGGAAGGCAGTCTGCATGGGTCCTAAAAATAACTTTCCCACACTCTCACCGCTCAGTGTCCTGGGGGGTCAGGAGGAGGAGTGTGTGTATGTGTCCTCTCAGTGCTGATGCAGGCTGTGGTGTTTAATTGTGAATACATTTGAAAACTCAGAGACTCTCCCCGTTTCACTTTCAGATAATTTTACAAGTTTTAACAGTTTAGTCTTCTTGTGAAATAGCGTGACAAGCAACATATTTAGACCATTTAGTGTAACAAATGGTTCAACGTGTATTTTAGTTTGAGCATCCCTTTTTAAATACACATCTTTTTGCGTTGCACGCTTGTATTTTCTCAAAACGTCATTACTAATGGTGGTGACATGGCCTTGTGTGTATCAAAACCTTTTTTTATAACATGTGACTAAGCACAGTCTTACTGTTAGGAATCCATTATTTCTAAATTCTGGACATGAAGAATGTGGTTACATCATTTATTCATTCATTAGTTTCTTTGCATCACAAAAAGTAGGCTTAGAAATACCAAATTAGTTGGACACTTAGCCCTTTTTTCTAATTACGTTCGCTGTCAGCAGTCCCTCAATGGAAAAAACAAATTGGATCGCTTGATCTTCTTTCTGTTTTCTTCTCCAAGCACACTATAAAGACATTTGTTTCAGCTAATCATGGGAGCTACTTAACCCTTGCTACTGTGAATATGGTTGCATTTAAAAAGGATTCACCCAACAGTCAACACAGAGTTGTTTAAAGTGGTGTTGGCCATTGAGGGAAGTTAGCCGACTGCTGAATGTAGTGGTGCTCATGAATTTTATGAGTGCAAGTGTCCCTGTCCTTCAGAGTTCACAGGTGGCCATTGAAAGGCTCCGTCAGATGATGGAGGATAGTTAGGGCAAGCATTGAGCCCTGAATAGACTTTAATTGTACATAGTAGGTGAGTCAGAGGGCCATTTGAAGGACAGCCTGCAGCTCAAAAGAAAAGTTAGACAAGGTGATGATGCTTCAGCAAAAAGTTTGCGACCCTATTTGTAAGTTGGAGAGCACCTGTGACTCAGAGGTTTTGTGTTTTTATTTTGTAAAAATATCTATGTGTGTGTGTGTGTGTGTGTGTGTGTGTGTGTGTGTGTGTGTGTGTGTGTGTGTGTGTGTGAGAACACACATACATGAATGTGTGAAGGTGGGGGGGTGGACACTGGGTGGGAGAGCACTCCAGTGTGTGGCTAACAAAACTTTCCTTTTGTCCCTAACAATGATGAGTGATGATGAGTGACAGGGGTGTTAGGAGTGGGATCTGGGGAATAGAATGCACAGAAGCAGCGCTCCAACTTACACAAAAGGCAGCAAAAGGTCAAATCTGAGACAAGCTTCTTGTCCGCTGGCACATAATATTCCACTGTGTTATGAACTGCATAATAAACTAGAGCATTTTGTTTGTTCGTTTTTATTTGTGCTCGGGTTTTGACTTCATGCGTTGCCATGCTAGATATTTTGCAAAGTACAAATTCCTTCAGTTACTGATTATCAAAATCTACTTCCGCTTTAAGTCTTATCACACTGAGCCCTTGAAATACTTCTTGCATGTTCTTTTCCCTGATTTCAAACTCTTAACAATGAGTTGCTTCATAAAGTGCTCTGTTTGTCCGTGTCTCTGATTGGCACACTGAATATGAGTATATTCCCTTACTCTGATGCAATCATGAAAACATGCACAGTTGTCCTTTTGCTATGCAAACTCCATACATTGTGCTTACACAGCCCAACTAAGCGCACACAAACCCCTCTCTTTGCCCTCCCGCACACATTATGCCCCACCGCTAGCCAGTGATGAGAAGGACTTGCGTGCAAGTGTTTCCCAGGAGGCAGTTGTAGACCGAGGGTTCTGAGGCCCAGGGATGGCTCTAGATGGCGGTTAGAGAGGAACCAGTTTTTTTTTCTTTTGCCTACTCTCTTCCTAGCCCTCCCCCTTTATGGGTACAGGCAGTGATCATAATGGGTGGTGACAGCTCACCTCTCCCTAGCGTGCCTACAGTCCTTGGAGCGTTAGACCCCCCCGCGTAACCATACCACCACCCCCCAAGTCCCGGAAGGCCACAAAGGTTACTCCATATGTTAGTCTGAGGATTCTTTTGAATCCCCCCCACCCCACCCCTCAAACACCCTCCTCAGACAAGTGTATTTTTTGTCGAGTCTATAGAAATGACTTTGAATCAAATCAAATGCGATGCATTTCTACTTGATCCCTGTGCCATACATATTTTTTTTTTTTCTGTCTGGAATCACTTTCATTGTTTTATTATTTATTTTTTTCCGCACTGCCGTCCTCTGCTTTCTTTTCTTCTGTGTGAGCTGCGACTCAGTGGTGTGAAAAGATCCAGGGCCTGAAGTTCCACATCTATTAAATGCTTCGTGTTTGGAGAGCGATCTGATGGCCTGATGTTGTATGCTCACTTACACAGAATGTTTGAATGGGGACGTCATGTACACTTGCTTCATCACCCTCTGAGAATGGGTGTGAGCGTTCATGCATTTGTGTATTGCTGTGCTTGCATTTAGCGTATATTTCATTCAGACCTATGTGTATGTATAGCATATGATGTAGTTTTCCTGAAATTTTTATTTCACTATTGTTAATGAAACTTGTTTGATGCAAAAAGCCAGAAAATCAAACACGTCACCTGAAAGTTTTGCTTTGCTTTTGTTTTCTTAAATTGTTTGGATTCTTGGAGATATGATTGCCATATTTTTTGGTCTCTTTTATAATTAGCAAAGTTTTTTAATTACTGAGTGACTTCATTTAGTCATATGAGTAACACCTTGTTCACTTGACTAAGGCGGACACAATGTCCCTCTCTGTATAAACGAGAAAGTCTGCAGTCTCCTTTAATGCATATTCTTAAAAACAAAGTCATTGTTTGAGCTTTCTGCATCAACAGAAGACTTGCAATGCAATGCAAAGTTATAATCAAATAGTTAAGTGAATTTCTTACATCTTGTGTGTGTTTGTGTGTGTGCTTATGTGTGTGGAGGCATGGAGAGTTGCACAGATATTAACAGGCAGAGTATCAAGAGGAGGCTTCGCACGCTCAGATGGGTGAGGAATAGTGCACAAAAGCATGTGTAGTGGTGAATATTAGAGTAGGTGGAGTCTCTCTTTAGAGAAAGAAGTGCTTTTCCTTCTCAAACTCACTCGCGGTCCCTCCTGTCTGCCTCTCACTCACCGTTTCTTTTGTGGGAGGCTTCTGGATTCTAGTCCTCTTTTTAATCATAGTCACCTTTAAAGATTGTCGTCTTTCTACATTCGTGACCTTGCTTCCAACTTAACAGCGTTCACATTCACTCGTTTCACCTCATTTACTTCCAGACACAAAGTCGACTTGGCACCTTATAAGCTGCTGCCTGTTTTAAGAAGTTGTAATCACGGTGAACATTCAAGCTAAACTCAACCGCTGAACCTCATTTCTCACACACACACACACACACGCACACACATACTAAAAAAGATGAGACGATCTAATTTGGAAGCTCGGACAAAAGTGCTCCGGCAAAGTAGCACTGCTGTGGGAATCAATCTGCAATGTTAGAATATGCGAGGTGAGTGCCAAAGGGGCTGTGTGCAGCTTACTGGCATCCTTTTTAAACTGCCTGTAGGCTAAAGTGGAATCCCAGCCACGCCCCACATATCACCCCATGTAATGTTTAAGGATGCATTCAGCACTTACCATAGACACGCAATATTTTTCAGTGGGGTTTTTTTTTTCCTCCAACACATGAGCCTTTTTCCTTTTTTCAATGCAGCGGACAAGTGCATTACCAATTCAGACCTTAATGGCAGCCTACATATCAGAGGAGATGCACTGGCTTGGTGTAATCTGACTTGTCTTAATTACAGGCAGTATTCAGTAATAGGCTGCTTCCATAGATATCAGCCATTAGAGCAGTGTCTCTAACAGGAGGGGTCTGATTGGCTACGAGGTAGGTGATAAAGAAGCCATGCCTCATTTCCCTCCAATTTTTTGTTCACACTTTCCTGTATTAAAGTCAAGCGTGAAGCTGGCAAAGGACTGTGTTAAACTGATTTATGTGCTCTTCTATTTGGTGGTAGCTAATCTGTGCTCCCTGACTGCACCGTCAGCAATCAGCACTCCTGTACATGATTTCACTAGATTGAAGCAATTTCAGAAAAATGTTGGAGTTTTCATTTAATCAACCCTTTTCTGATCTCGTTAAAACTGATCTCATTCGTGCAGTGTTGTTGTTTTGTTTTTCTTAATCTGTTGCAGGTTTATCAACAAAAACATGCTTTGGCCTTAGGTTTGCCTGTGTGGCTTTCAATCCACAACCTCAAACCACAGCAAGAGTCCTCAAATACAGTTAAGAAAGTTCAACAAGTTCTTTAGAAAAAAAATACTGGATTTTACTGTATATATTCACAATCCCTTCATCCCACCCATTCACTTTGCCTTCGTTAGCAGCAAAGCATGTGATCTGATGACATGATACTGAATGTTTGAGTAATTCCACAGACGGCTTCACCATCCATTTGAAATGCCATAAAACAAAGTCAAACCATTAAAGATAATATACCCATTATTAGTATGGAAATTTGAAATGGAATGCCACAGAGTACTGAAAGCTTGTCACTTGAGTGACAGTTAAAGACACTCCTGGTTCAATGCACTGTATTTAAGATGTGTTTCATGTTTTTCAAACTCCATATTTGGCACATTATCCTCGGGTGGCAGCTCACACCTTGTTGGTATTTAAGACAGATTTCAACGAATATTACTGGATTGTGGTGGTGGTTACATTTAAGGGTGCAGCTCCCTCATAACAGGGAGGTGTCGTCTGCTGACAGATCACTGTCTGGATGAGAGAGCACAGCAGCATCCCACCTCATTACCGTAGCAACACACTAACCGAGGGACCGACACACTGCTCGCTGTGATTAAGATGTAAATTTCCTCTAATTGGAATGTAAATTCATACATTTATATGAAGACGTCAGCTGTCAGATTGCAATATTGTGTCCTTTTTTCTCCCTCTCCCCTGTTCCCCAAGCAGGGACTAGGTGCCTGTAATCTGTATCATACTCCCGCAGCCCATCCTGGGATTTGCCGTTTGTTTAATGGCGGGCCCATTGTCCTGCATCCAGCCCGTCATTGTAATGCTTCCCATTCATGTTTCTGTGTTTTGTTGCAGTCTGATTTGCTCTCGCTACCTGTGTTTGTTCCTCCATGCATGGCTGAGCCGTCAGGCCTTTGGGGATGGGGAGGGACTTTGAGACGGGGCCGGGGTCATTGGGTGGCCGTATTTTGTGTGTGCATCGATTACTTCTGCTGAATGTTCCTCAATGCAAATAAGTCTGCCACTTTGAGAGGAAGCACATGTATCTGAAGTAATTAATTTTACCCTTGAATGCCAGCTGTGGTGTTGGTGTGATGTGTTCCAAATTGAGCTTTCTCACCAAAAAGGTGTTAATTTAGGGATTTGGCAGATGAAGTAAGTCTGTTTGCCAGTCTGTGTGGCCAATGAAACTGGAATGCGCCATTTTTGTCCCGCTAATTCAGAAATTGTGCTCAAAGCAGTGCACCTTGTCTTAAGTAATGTCACTGTCTGCTTACCACAAATCAGTATATAATAAACACAATAGTTTTCTAATTGAAGGGATTGCTTGAGTGGATGAATGAGCAGATGCTGTAAGAAAGCTAACATTTTTATATTGTTGTTGTAACTTATGAGTGTAGTGTTAGATTTCAGTATGCATATTTATTGTATAGATATAAGTATATATATATACAAAGTATATATACACAGTATATACATGGAGTGGAGTCAGCTGAGGCGCATAGTTTGCAGAGGTCACAAACTGTCTGCAGAGTCAGTCTCTATCATCCCAACTTTACGTGGCCTTCAGATTAGCTCAAGAACAGTCCATAGAGAGCTTCATGGAATGAAGGAATGGATTTCCATGGCCAAACAGCAGCATCCAAGCCTTACATCACCAAGCACAATGCAAAGTGTTGGATACAATGGTGTAAAGCACGCCACCATTGGACCGTGGAGCAGTGGAGATGTGTTCTGGCAGTCCCATGGACGAGTCTCGGTTTGGCGGGTTGGGCTCGGCTGCTTTGTTCCAGTGAAAGAAACTCTTAATGCTTCAGTATAACAAGACATTTTGGAGAGTTTCATTCTCCCAATTTTGTGGGAACAGTTTGGGAATGGCCCGTTCCTATTCCACCATGACTGGGCACCAGTGCACAAAGCAAAGACCATAAAGGCGTGGATGTGGAAGAACGTGACTGGCCTGAACAGAGTCCTGACCTCAACCTGATAGAAATAGTTTTTAATCATTCTCTGCTCCAAAACCTAAATCTAATCAAAGAGCAATTGTTAATGGCGGCCACCACCCATTCACCCCACCCCAGTGGTGAGCTTGATGGTCTTTCTATTTTATTTGCATCTAATATGGCCTGTGCTTTAGACCAGTGCAGCTGTTACGCACTTTATTGTGTTATTCTATTGCAAGAAATGAGACTGAATCCTTGTTTATCCAGATCTCATTAGTCTCAAAGTTGCAAAAACCCTTCGGTGATTGAGAGTTTGTATTTACAGGCCACATATACCTGTAGCTGTGAGTTTATGATTGGTGAATAAAACTACTGATCAGTTGTGTAAGAGACATCAATGACTGGCTTGTGTAATCTTGTCCACTGGACATGTTTTGATGAACACAAACAACAGCAGGCGGGTTTGATTTGGTTTGTTCATGAATTGCACAGATCGAAAAGCACCTGAGGGTGTGTATTGAGGATCTTGCATATCTCCTGTACATTCCAATCAGGCACAGGTAGTGTGTGAAATCTCTCAGGTCACGCAAACCTGTCTTCAAATCTGGTTTCGATGCTTCAGTGGCGGAGGATTTTCATGGTTTTTCACACGCTTTATGCGAGTGGGTGTGTGTGTGTGTGTGTGTCTGTGTGCACGTGCTCACGCGCGTGCCTACAAAGCTTAATCTAATAAAAACAACAAATCTGAAACCTTAAAGAAAATGTGATGAGTTCACAGTACGTCAGTGTGTGAAGCGTGCTGCAGGGTTTGACAGCAGCATGTGCTGATGTTGTAGGGTGCTGAAAATTAAAACACTGGCGGTCTCAGGAGAAACCTCTAGGCTGTGTCAAGCTGGGAAGAAAAAGACAGAGAGGGTGACACGCTAGCCTTCTATTTTTTTTACTTTTTTTTACTGTATATCCAGCCACAACTGAGAATATGTAAAAGACAATGCGATTGGTGAAAGGAAGACAGGTCCTTATAGGCCTTGTTGTGTTCTATGTGACAGAGCCTGGGATTCTCATGCACTCTGATTCCACTTAAGCATTGAGCTGTGCATCAGGAATCCCGACTATGCCGCCACACCATTTCAATGCTACTCCACCCACTTGTGGCACCAGACCTGCACAGTGTGCCCTTCCTCAATTAGCTCTCCATCAGGAAGGAATCCTAATAAACCTGCTCCTTTCACTTCCACTCTATCCATCATCTTCAATTTATTACACTGAATCAACAGTGTGGAAAACCGACACGTTCTCAGCCATTGTTTCTGTTAACCAGGAATCTGCCTCTGGTCAGGTGAACCGATCGACTTTAGTCATGTGGGTTATTTTCAGTTTCTGGATGTGCCCTTACATTCTGGTGAGGAGCGAGCACAGCATCCTGAGCAGCCTAAAGTTACACCCATCACCTGATTGCTCAGGTGTTATGCAAGGAAGTGAATCATATCTTTTTGCCTTTGGGTGCCAAAATAAGTGATTCATTCAGGAAATAAGTGATTCAATGTTTTTTCAAAAAAAATGTTTTACATATTGAGCATTTTAGTCATTTGAATGTTTTTAATATTTTATTAGTTCTAAGGTTCTTTAACCACACAGTACCGCACAACTAGCGAGGGTTGGCTCACCATTATCACATCAGAGATACAAGAGTAGAGGTAGGGAGAACTGGGGCAGATAGAGAGACAAACAGAGGAAGAGAGAGAGACCATTTTGTCCCCCAGGTATGACAGAGTCACTCATGCAGAAATATCCCACATGGAGGGAGGTGAGAGTGGGGTGGTGGGGGTGGGGTGCATGAAGGAACTCTTGGCTTCTTCTCCTCGTTCGTACCTCCCTTCCCTGAAAACACATCTGTCTTCTTTTCTCTGCCACACACCTTTTCTGCATCCTTCGCTCACCTTCTCACTCCAGTAATGGAGTTTTGTTTTTTTTTCACTTTTAACAGCTTAAACTGTTTTCTCATATTTAAGGCGTGAGGGTTTCTTCTCACATTTCATGCCACCTGCGAGATTTCGCCAAACTTTGTGGGAATCGAGCGGCTGGTTAATTCTCTTTTTTTATTTCAGCTCCGGGTTTTTTGGCCTTCGGACACGGCGCCGTTACAATTACCCCGAGCGGTCTGTCTTACATGCAAATATGTGTCGGCTCTACAGTGATCACAATTTTCGTACGCGGCAGAGCTATCTCATGGCTGCATGCATTAAAACAATTAAACTTTGCCCCTCCCCCGCCACAACAATCATTTGCGGATGTGTTGGGTGAAATTTAGCAAGAAATTATCATTTTCTGAATCACTTCACTCTGCTTGCTCTGTGTTTGTTTCATTCTTTCTCTTCCTCCATTTCGTCTTTGAGCTCCTTAAAAGACTTGGAGCCCCCTGCATGTTCTTCTTTTTTGCTTCTTTTCTCTGCACTTTTTTTCATCATTATCCAACAGCACTTTTCTTTGCGTGCAAATGCTTTCTGAACGGCGTCCTTTCTTCCCTTTCAGGCTGGATGTCATTGTTGCTGCCTGTGGGCTGGGTGTATTTATTTAGGGGTAATTGGTGTGTGGATGAGTGAGGTAATGAGGTGCATCCACACTTGGCTGCTCCCCTCCCTGAGAGCCTGAGACAGACGTAGCCTAGCTGGGCTCCGGTTTGAGCTGTACCACACTGCTGTCTCCGCCACACAGGTCAGAATGGCTCTTTCATACCCAGGTGGACAAATACAATCGCTGGGGCTGATACCTCAATGAGGCGTCTGAAGTGGTGTGTGTATGTGTGCATGAGTGCATTTCCATATGCGTTCATGTGCATGTGTTTGTGGGTGGAGATTTAGAAGAAAAAAAAAACACAGGGTTGGCTGTTTGCTTGTCTCTGTCTCGAGTCCTTGTTGGTCTTGCAGCTTGTGTTTGTATAAGTGATTTTCCCTGTGTGTTTGTAAGTGCATGTATATCAGGCTGAGTGGGTGTTCAATGGAGCTCAAGGAGGACCTTTGGCTCTCGTAGCCCCCTGCCAACCTCAAACTGCCCCTGATGTCCTGCAGAGTTACCTAATGATTTCACTTACACCTCCCTTATCTGTCTGGCCCGTGTGGCAGGAACCGTCTGACGCTTCAGCCTTTACATGCCATTTGCTGCCTCATATTCTGTGAAATTCAATTGCACAGCTCTAACTGTAGCCAGAGTCGGGGGATCTCCCTCTCTTACTTTCTCTCTCCCCGACTCTCAAGCTCTGTCATCACACACTCTGTCTCTCCCTCAGTCAAGCATCTTGCATATATGTGTAAATACAAACACAAACATCTGTACCATAACACATTTTCCCACATTATCTCAGAGCAACCCTGCATTTTAGTCTTTGAGCGCTCTGAAGTTAGAATCATTACCTCACAGTGTGTTGGTGACAGACTTTGAATGAGCGGCAGAAGTTTTAAACGGGAAAGCTTGGATGTTTGTGGGCACCCACAGGTGTTCAGCAGATAATATTATGCATAGATTGTTTTGTTGTTATCAGGGTAATTGGTGTGGACCTGCCAGCCTTTGATAGACACACAATTACTGTATGTGATGCATAAGTGGACTCATTTTACGGCAGGATTTTGAGTTGCTAATGGTGCATTATTCAGCTTTTGGTCTGTCCCCAAAAGTGCCGGGCCAAATCAAACACGCCGCTCCAGGGTAATTGAGGCCCACTCCGCACCCCCTGCAGTGAGCAAGGCAGAACTGTAATCCCCTGACAACTCTGACTTGGCCCCAATCTGGCAGGCCGCCCATTTCCCAGCAAAACGCCTAACTCTGCATCAGGGAGAATGAAGAAGCTGATAGTCACATCTGAACTGCTTTCCAGTTTTGCTATTCTTTTGATATCAACGGCACTCTGTATCCATCTCTGTACTTTCTTTTTCCTTTAAACTTCCCAGAATATAATTGCACACTAATTGCATAGCTTAAACTAATATTCTTACTCATTAGTCTCCTCAAGCGTTTGTGGTTTTGTGATCAAAGGTTTTTGACAATAAACCTAACCACCCTAACCACAGAAAAGCTTTCACTCAAAAAAAAAAAAAAGAAAAACTGCTGTATTATACGATTTCCAAAGCTCCTCCACCAAAAGAATGTCACAGTAATTACAAAAACACTTTGATGAAATTAGGAAAACAGTGTATTATTTTAAGTGACCTATCCTAACCTAACTATCTAACCTCTTACTCGAGCATGTTATTGGCAGATACCAAGTGTTCATAACACATTTAACACTAAACTTTTCTTTTAGTTGCCCATGCCTTCAAAAAAAATCCACAACTGGATCCACAACTTCTCGCGACATAGTTCTATTAACATATTAAAGTTAAAAGCGCTTTATAATTGGCACCAATGCGACATTAACTCAGTTCTTGAACAGTCTGTGCACTAGTTGTATTGTCGTCTTTGAAGTTATAAATTTATTCATTTAAAATTATCACCATCTCAAGATCTCATTTGAGATCCCCTTGAAGATGCTAAAATGAATCCTGTTCAGTTCATGTATTTATTCACTGTTTCCTTCCCATTCCTGTTTTTCAGAGATGAACTATGTGAGGACTGTTTTGGTGACCTACCATAGCTGCATGATTATGACCATTTGTATAACTGTAAATGACACTTTCCATGCAGTGATTTCTCCCATACTATTATTATTATTATTCATGCATTTATTTCATCACGCCTGGATTATTGTAATTCTTTGTTCACTTGGAACGTCTGCAGGTTGTTCAGAACTCTGCTGCGAGGCTTCCAAGTCTTCCGAGCACTCACCCAGCTGCACTGGCTCCCCATTAAATTCAGAGTCCACTTTAAGATTCTGATTTTGACCTTTAGAGCTCTGCATGGACAGGCACCAGCATACATCAGAGAACTTCTACGTCCATGCGTCCCCAGCAGGTCCCTGGGGTCATGTGATCGGGGCCTGTTGGCTGTGCGTCACACGAGGCTGAAAACTAAAGGAGACAGACTTTTGCAATAGTGGCCCCCAGAATCTGGAACTCTCTCTCTCTGAGCTTGAGGTCTGTGGATTCGGTGGGCTCTTTTTTAAAAAAAAACCCACTAAAAACCTGTCTTTTTAGACTTGTTCTTGGTTAACTGTTCTAGTCTTTTATTGTGAAGCACTTTGTGATGTTTATCTTGAAAGGTGCTACACAAATAACATTTAACTTTTATCTTTTTTTTTTTTTAACTAAGCCTTGCTTGCGTGGACCTTTTTAGAGAAAAGAAAAGTATGAACAATTATACCAAATTAAATTTCTGATGCCTAATTGCCCAAGAAGTACAACAAAAATCTCTGGTTTTATGAAAGGGTGTTCTGAAAGAAGGTGCATTGTAACACCTGCACTGTGAATTTTTGCTTGTGATGAAACATCTACTTTTTAAAATCTTGTTGTAACATCCTTTAATGAACTGAGTATTTAGCGATTTGGATCTGCACTTTCTCAATACTCTACGAATCAACACGTTTCATGAAAATCACTTTTGTAGTTTTTTTGCACAGACAGCTACCTCACAGTGTTTGTTCCTTGTCATTGTTGTAAAATCTAGGCATTCTCTAAACTATCGCCTCTTATAGGGGTCATTTTCAAGGAGGGTTTAACGTGTATTTAACGCTGTCTCTCTGATTTTTAACTTTAGCATGTGTTCTCCCCAGGCCTTGGCTCACTGTTTTAATGGCTTTAGTAATGCTTCACAATTAACACTCAGCCAGCGCTCTGGGTTAGGTCATGGCTGGTGTTTTTCAGGCTAAATTAGAAAATACAAAACAAGAATTCCCCATCACCCACAGTGCTTTTAGGACCTAGTGGTTATGGGCAAAATGGAAGGTGGTGAATTTTTTGACAGGGCAGCCGAGGTGATGCCTCATTCCCTTTGACATCTTGAACACCCTAAAGGTGGCTTTGCCAACAGTCTACCCAGGAAGCACCTTACCTAGCTGTGGCTAAATTTACACAACCACCTGCCCACAGGGAGGGAACTGGAGAGCAGAGCAGAGGTGGAGGTGGAGTGGTGATGGAGGGCGAAGGAAGGGGGG
>VOQJ01046887.1:7253-18550 GCA_015052665.1 Apistogramma diplotaenia | reverse complement strand
CTGCTAAACTGCGGTACTGCTCGACAGCTTCACTGGTCGTTATGCGCCAGGGATCGAGGTGCGCCAGGGTTCGAGTTGCGCCCGGGTGCGAGGGCCCGTTCATCGCTGCTTGCAGCTTTAATTTACATTGATATGCACAAAAATTATATAAACAGATTTAAAGCTGAAGGTAGTCTTTGCTTTTTAAAGCTAGAAACATTGACTCGGGTTAGGTCTGTTAGGTGTAACCATAAGAAAAACTGCACAACATGTTTGGTACGTAAAATTTAATACTTAAGACCAGACTTGGGCATTATACAGCCAGTGGGCGACATCCATGCCTCTGGTTATCCCTGATGGGCCCACTTGAGCCCAATGGAAAATTAGGAGTCAAACATAATTAACAGTTTGTCCCATTTTTAGTTTATTTTTTTTATAGAATGGCTTAATGCCTTTTGCAGTTTTGTAGGAAATCACAATACAACTTTGTTCCTTTTATTTTGAAGGGGACTGCTATTTTTTTTTTTATCATTTTAATTTACATACATGCCTGTGTACAAGTGAATGCAGCGTTACTATAAATGCATTGGAACAACATAAATGAAATATGAGTTTGCCAGCCCTGAAAGATGTCAGCTCACATTAAAAAAAAAACTTATAGTATCACATGGACTTGACTGAAGTGGGAGGCAAAGCCACATGCTGAGTTTATAGACAGCAGATTGCTGTGTTTAAGGCTTACAATTTGAATTGCCATTACAAGACACTCATCTGTGTATGTGGGACAACAAAAGACTTTGACAGCAATGAAAGATACCATGACTAGGAATGATTTGTTCAGAGGTAACTGCACGCTTGGATAGGCTGGAACTAAAATGGGATAAACTGGGAATGTTAATTAAATAGTGATAAAATCTTGGCATTTTTAACTATGCCTACCTTTATATTTTTATTGATTAACTGTAATCATCTACTTTGTGGCCCCTTTGTTAAATAATTGCTCCCGTTAACATAAGATGAAAAACTGTAAAGCATTCCTACCTGAAGCATCCCATATCCATTTCCCTCAATTGTCCCTTCACAAGTGATATGCAGACGTGTCAGCTGAGTCTGAGAGCTGGACCAAAACAAAAACAAAACAAAAAGACATTTTTACGTTAATGTACTTGTGTAAGAAATAGTCATCAAGATAACATGTTTAAGTGGACCACATTAGCATGCAAGCAGTTTTTAAAACAGGGTCTTTCCGCTGTAGTTATGCAGATAAAAAAAATAAAGAGAGGTGCTGAAAATAAATGCTCCGAATTCTGATGTGAAATCATGTTTAAGTTAAGTTGTTATTAACCAACAGTCATGAATGAACATGACCAGAAATAGTACAATAACCTCAGCAATCCTTTAGCACCAACACTTTAAATCTCCTTATCGTGTATTTTTTTGTACATAAATTCTGGGTTTCCCTCACATTCTTTCTGTGAATGATCAATCATTTCAATGAGTTTGCAAGCCAAGCCTGAGCTTAATCTAGGCCACTGAGGGACTTTGAATCTTTCTTTTTTTTTTAAAGTATATATTTTTTTGGCCTTTCATGGCTTTATTGATAGTTGGAGAGAGACAGGAAAGTGGGAGGAGAGACGGGGAAGACACGCGGGAAAGGGCGACAGGTCGGGAATTGAACCTGCGCCGCCCGCACCGCCACGCAGCATATATGGTCGCCTGCTCAAGCCCTGAGCCACCCTGGCGTCCCTACTTTGAATCTTTCTAATGAAGACACCTGCATGTCAACAGGTTAAAAGAACAGTTACTGCCATACACAACACAATGCTATTTGATGTAGACTGTTATAGACAGGGTATATGCATAGTTTGAATGTAGACCATTAGTTCAATATGTTAATAAGGTAGCAGAAAAGCAAGTATTACCTTTCCCAGTCTGGCGGCTTGTTCAGTACTTGTCTTGTAAATGTAACAAGACCTCTGGGTGCTTAAAAAACAGGGGGGGAAAAGTTATTCGACTGAAAGATGCAGGAGTATCAAAGAGAAACATGTTTAACATCATCTGAGATATTTTCATTGCTTACTGGTCTCTGTAACTCTTTTGAAGTAACACAGCAGAGTTTTCAATTTCTCAATTTTTCTCAGTGAAGAACCTTCAAATAACCTGAAACCACAAAAAAATTTGCATCCAAGTTTAAAAACAAGAGTTTTTTTTTTAAATGAAGCAATTTTACAGAATCTCTCCCACAAAGTTGTGTCTATATGCAGTTCTGAACCACTTTAAGCATGACTTGCATCTTCAGATTGGTTTCTTAAAGTACCACTTTTGAACACTAGCACAAGAACATTCAAACAAACTGAATGGTGGCACTTGCCATTGTGCCATCAATCCTATTATGCAGCAGACCAACTGGAGCAGGTCCAGCAATGCTGAAACCTGTGCAGCACCACCCGTCGATCTATGATGTTAGATGGGGCCAAATGTAATTCAGGTCTAGATTTTTTTTATGGGCCAAGTTGAAGAACTTTATAATCACACCTGTAAATAATGTGTTACATTTTAGAACATGAGAGGAATTAATGTTTCACTCATTTATTATCTAAAGCTCACTGCACAACAGGAACATGAGTGAAGTCATGCTTTCAAACTGGCATGATGTCTCTCCCATCTACCCTCATCCTTCATATAGCAGCGTTGCCTGAGGCCCTGTTTCAGTTTTTCAGTTACTATTAAACTAGAGTGGAAGGATGGGGAGTGCATTGGATGGAAAGCTTAAATCACCCCATACTAGTACACTCCCTCCATTAAAAGCGACCTAAGCTGATGACTAACCACAGTTCAGCATTCATCTTTCCCTCCCACCGCTTTCCGCTCAGACCAGTAAAGAAATAAAAACAGAGGGAACAAATTAAATGAAAAGGTCATTTGCTAAAAGCCCTCCTGTGAGTTTAAAAAAAAAAGCAATTTACTGAAGATAATTCTTTCATGCCAATTTTGGTTTTCTTTACACTATTCCTTACAGAGCGCCTTACTCATGCTCTGCGATCCCCTTCACCCCATCCATTCCCTTAGTCAGTGCTAATTTGGCATAACATATCCAGGAGGACAAAGTGCCTATGAGAAAGAGTAAGTGAAACACAAGTGAATTAGGGTGAGACTTAGTATAGCCACAAATGATACCACATTCAAGAAAGAACAGCAACTAATTATGAAGGCTTTAGTTACAAAATATACTGCAGCAATTTGCATTTAAGGACAGTAATTAGTTGGTTCTTGTCCACTATAACCTTATCTACTGCATAAAGTGCACATGGAGACAATATTTCTGACAGTTTTAGCATTACCTGTTCAGCTATTGTTTTTTGTTTTTTTTGCAAATTAGACCATCTCGTAGTGACTTAAAAACATTATTTCTCAGTAATGAGCCTTCAGTGATCACCAAACTCTTGTTCGAATTCCTTATGTAATTTTCTTCTCAAATGTATGAAAACACAAGCCATAAAGAGATGTCTTTCTGTCTTCTATCCATCACTTAACAGAGGACAAACCTCGACAGTTCTGCCAAAACAGCAATCAGCAGATTGCTTGCTGCTCTGCTTGCCCAAGACAGAGCGTTAGTGTAGCCGATAAGCAAAGTGACGGACACTCCCTCAATTACTGAGAGAAGGGGAGGGCCCGTAACGATCCAGGACCCATTTTAGACTGCAGTGCTTGTCTTGTCTCATCTCCTCAGAAACACCAAGACTTTTTACCCCCTCTCTTGCTCTTACGTATATTTTGCTCTTGGCAGAAATACTGATAGTGAAGGCATACCCAAGTGGTTCTGAAACAGCCAGCTCTGCAACTGAAATCAATGCTTACATCATTACAGACAAAGATATCGTCCCCTCAAACAGACACTGAAAATAAAATTATGGTTTAGATAAATATAATTAGATAAATATAATAATCGTCTTCAACATATATGTAAAAAAAGAAAAAAAAGAGTCAAATTGTCTGTGTGTCTGTGTGCGTGTGTGCGTATGATCATTATTAGTGATTTACTGTGATTTTAGTAAGCTGTTAGGTGGTTGCTAGGCAGTGTCACAATATTCACAATATGGACCAAAGGGTTCACTGGATTTGAGCTCGGTGCTGTAAATGGATCCCACCACTGCAACAACTGTAAAATTTCTTCACTCCTAGATATTCCACAATCAATGTGATGTCACCCGAGGTTTCTGAAGTCCCGCTTTGAAACATTGACTTGAATATTTGCACTGTCACCTTGGTTTCCAAGAAATGGATCTGATGAAGAGTGGTCTGACTCTGAAACTGCACTCTCACTGGCTAATGTCTTGTTAGCCAATGAGAGTGTGGTTTCCTATCACAGATAATCCTCCATTTTTAAAAAAAATAGCTTGGCTGAGATTTATAAAATCAACGTAACTTTTTATTCAATATGATCCGAAATGAGTGACAAAGCCCACAAACTCAAAATGGGTCATTTTAGCTTGCTAGTGGGTGGTTGCTAGACAATACCATGACATCATAATATGTCATGATTAATTTAAGCTTTGTGAATTTACGTTAGATGTTACCATCATGAAATGTATATGCTATGGTTTGACAAAGTGTTGTAGATGTGCAGGGTTCAAGCCAGAAAAAAAATTTCAGCCCAGTGTATTTGTTGGGTGATGGGGGCTATTTAGCATTAGCCTGCTAAAGGTGAAATGATACTACATTGCAGTGATCTAGCCAGAGAGAAAAAAATCAGAGTCTGGGATCAACAACGCGGTGGAATTCTCAGAACAGCACAAGACGACCTCAGCATGGTGCAGTGTTTGGGTGATCAACTGCTAGCTAGAAGCAGGTGTGCAAATGCTATAAATGGGAAGAGGCATTTTGTGTGTTATACTAAGATTATTCAATTTTAATATCCATTTTCCATCTATGAATTTCTTTTTCTTCACAGTAAGCTAATTTTTCCCTTTTATTTTAACAAACACCACAATGAGAAATCATGAAGTAATCATCCAGGTAAGTCAAACTGGTGAGGAAATCCACTAAGCACCTAAAATTAGTAAAAAAAAAAGTTGATATTTGACAGCAGTTTATTAATAAATGATAAAAAGAGGGAACGTATACAATAAATTGAAGAACGGTTATTTTGTTACACCCCTAACCTAACCAGCAATTAGAGCCCATGTAAATTGCAGGACATGTCAAAATTTATAACACTAAATGTTCATGTTCAGCAAAGAATATGGAAACTCATTATAAGGTATTACCAAGCCCATGTCTTCAGTGTGTCAGGCAACAACCCAAAGATATTGCAAATGTCACTAATGAGGAGACAGAGCCTCAAGGAAATGGGGGAAAATTGAGTTGAGGTGTTATCTGGACAATGTTCAGGGTATAAAGAAGTACTTACTATCCAAACATAAAGCTGCAAAGCTTGTGACAAAATCTAATTATAACTCTGTTACCAGCCCAATCTTGCCTATAAACAACATGTCAACTTTCTAGCCACTATCAATTTGGGGTGGCAGGAGTGCCTACTACATTCAATTAGCCGCCTGCTCAGAGTCTTCATGTCGTAATTTTTCTTGTCTTAAAATAGGAGTAGGGTATCCATTCACACAGGTTTTGCTTGCTGTAATAATTTCTTTTCTTTTTTTTAAATAAGCTAAAATGACTCAACAGTACCATTATCCACAATCACTGTTTCTCCAGAGAAGCCCCTGAACACACTTAAAAGGGAAAAAAAACAAACAATGGCCAGTATAAACAGAAAGTGAGTTCCATTAATGTATCCACATTAGTATGAGGAAAAAAAACAGATGAATGATACAGTAGCTCATCCTGGTCACGATCCACCACAATTCTGAGGTTTTTGCCCACAAAACAAGAAACGTGACCTTTGCCTTTTGGCAAAATTTGGTTGAAGGCCTGTTAGGTCATCATTGTGTGCAAGTTTGATGAATTTCTGACCAATATTGTAGAAAGACAAGCAATTCTTGTGAATTACGGATGAGGGACACTTCACCACGACATAAGCTCATTAGTCTTTTAGCCAAATGAGCTAAAAATAAATAATAATAATAATATTTTTATTCATTTAAGGCAGAAAAATATGGATTCATCCTTTAATTAAGACCTTCAAAAGAAAGCAAATAAAAAATTATTAATGAAGACTATTTCTGGACTGGTAGCTTACTTTAACCTGCAATACCTGCTGCCTTCGACACTTTACACCTATTGTGTTAGATGCAACAGCACAAAAGCCATCATTTTCATAGGTTTTGACTATATACATGCATCACAACCCTTTTTTTCCCAAATAAAGTGACACCTCAAGTTATGAGAAGTCACTGACACACAGACAAATAGACAAGTGTTCGCTTTATAACAGTCTATTAAAGCAATTTGTTTCCATTAGCTATCCCAGGTTTTCTTAACACACCAGTGGTTCTGAGTAGGTAGAAAGACAGAACACCAATTTAACACTCCTACTGGGATCTCCCTCCCACGCACAGGGCATAACATGGAGAAAGATTCTCAGCCCACAGTCCTATCCTCAAATCTATTACGTGATATTTGCAGCTACACCACAAACTCTAACATGACAGCTTAAAACAAATGACAAGCTGTGGCTACATTTAAACAGCCAGAGCCATCAGGTCATCATTTTTCCCACCACTGCAAGCGAGCTCAATGAATGTACAAGCTACAATACGAATAGAAAGTAAGTAAAAACAAGATAATTCATCTATTAAGGGTTTCCAAGGCAGTAGTGCCCCCTGATGGAAATGACTTTACTTTACTTTGAATGGTAGGATTATTAAGCAGAGTCACTCAAAGCTCTACCATTCTAAGGCAGATACACTATAGATATATAAATACTGATGAATGTACTTGATTCCCAGTTACAGGGCAGAACACGAAGTGCCCAGTCACCTTAGATCAACTCTGTTCCGCTCTGAATAAAGGTTTACAAAACAACTGTGTTGACACTGAAGAGGAAAAGCTATGTTATGAATAAAATACTAACGGCAGCAGCCTGCCGGTGATTTCTTTCGTTTTGTGTGCTTTCACCTGTAGAAGTTGATCTCGGGATAATTGCCGTACTCTGACTTGCGGGAGTTGCGTCGAGGGAATGTGCAGAAGAAAGCGTTGGCCAGAAGACAGGCTATTTGCTCCTGAGACAGGGTCACGGAATGATTCATCCTTGACTTAAGTAAAGGAACTGGCTGCAAAGAAAAAAAAAGAGAAAAATCAAAACTGTGAGTAGAGCAATGCTACAGTGACAAAGCAAAAAGGAAGATAAGGGATTACAGGAACAAGGACAGATGCTGAAAAAAACAGACAAAGTAATATGGGTTTAGTTGTGTAGGCTGGAGAGCTAATGAGGGTAGATAATTAGTTTAGCAATCTAGCAAACAGAGGAGACAAGGAGGGTTCCATTAGGTAAATGGGTGATAGTAATTAAGGTCCTGATTCTCTTGCTCTCCCCCAGGTTTGTTCAGTCAGACACATGGGTCCCATCCATCTTCACTGATTAAGGCTAAAGAGCCTCCCAAGGCTGCTCAGTTAGCAGATCAATACCAGCTCTAATAACGCACACATAAACAAACTTGACGGTTAATACTGCCAAACAAAGCTGAGACAGTCAGAAAGCTTCATTATCCAATTTCTCCAAATAATGCTCTTTTGAAATGGAAACTGTACCAGAAACTCCGTCCTCTAGTTAAAGTGGATAATACTTAAACCTTTGCCCATGTTTCCTGTAGCGAATAGAAATCAGAGGGATTTCCTTCTGCTGCAGTGCTGAAAATTATTATACCGAAGACTGAAATGGATAACGTGATTATAAAAACACCGATCCTGTAATTCTCTTATTGCTATAATTGATGACAGTGGAGGAAAACAAGGACAAATGGACATGACATTTAAAAGAACTCTGAGGTGGATCGCTTCTATGCAACGTGAACCACAGAGAGGCCTTCAGAGGTTCAGTGGGGCCGATATCAAACCCACGCTCCCAACATGTCTTGCTCAGGGGAGGAATTTTGTGGAAATCGAAAGAAATAGACTGCATTTTAAAATTCACAAGACCCAACTTAGTGCACTGAATTCAAAAAAGTGAGTGGAGCTTCCTGAAGTGTACAAGCATAACACATGAAATGGATGACAGAACATGACATGGACCTCTCCTCTCGCAGTGCCCTTTTCTAACGAAGCAGTTCCTCATCTGAACCAAAGAGGGGTATTCATTAACTGCAAGTTGTAACTCATAAGTTGCTCGTGTAAAACATCCACCATCTAACCCTCCCTGCTAACTTAACACACTTGCGTTCATCCTCCTACATACCTTAAGCGCTGCTACTTTTTAAACCCACTATCAACGACGATACCTTGCACATTTTTTTCATACATTTACAAAACCCTTAAAAATAGATAATTTGCCATAAATTCTGAAAAAACAGTCAATACTTACCATTGTACACAGCCTTGGGGCTTTAAGTGCAAGTTCGACCATAGCTGGTAGTACGACATCAAACAGCTGCTGTACCTCACAATGCACAAGACACTGCAGAGGGGAAAAACATACAGGCTCAAGTATTGTTAAATGGGATATCTGTATCGAGCTGACTGCCTACTTAGGCAGGCAGTAACTCGGAGCCAGCAGAGTGACTGATTATATGTGAAGTGACATATTGGTTTGTCACACCACAGATTTTTTTTTTTTACATCAATGAGAAAATTCAAAAAAATATTTTTCATTTACAAATGTAACTAATGCTTGTTTTTGTGCTTTAGATTTTATGCTGACGTACCTGAGTGAGCTTTGTCCCTACACAAAATACAAAATCTGTTGATTTTTGTATTACTACAAGCCAGCTACCTCAATTAAATTAATAAATATGCATTTTAACATCAATCCATCTATCCATCCATTTTTTTTCCACTTATCCAATTTTGTTTAGTTAATTCTATAATTTTTTGATTTTCTGGCTATGAAAGTAACTCAGTTGTCAGCATCATTGAATGGCACCGATCTATAATAAATTAATATTATCTCATTCAGGGAGCTCCTATTTTCCAAACCAGGTTCATGTTGGTCACCACAGTGTAACTTTTTGTAAATGTAATAATGACAACATTAGGATTCCTTTTTATTATAAATTGTTTTGCATAATTAAGGGCAAGAAACATTACATTTTCCAAAACACTGTTCAAAGAACTATTAACAAAATTCTTTCTGTGACTTTTCCCCTCAATTTCCTATTTTTTTTCCATTTACTATTTGTGACATGTTGAATTTTATACATAAAAGAGCCACAAATTGTTCATTTTCGTTTGCACTTTGTCTTCAGATATCTTCTATTTTAAATGTGTAATTTTTTAAGGTTTACTATTGTTTCCTTAAGCCAAAGAGACAGACTGTAGCAAAAAATCTGAGGATGAGCCAAATGTCTGATTAACTTTAAATGGTCTAATAACAGCTTTACACTGAGTCAGAGGTCATAAACCCACACCAGTAACCAATATCCTAAGCAATTTTCTCTCATATCCAACAATAAAAACTCAAGTTTCAGCTTATTGTTGTTATAAGGTGAACTCCCACTACTCAGGTATCAATAATACCAACACTTCAGTGGTGAAAAAAGAAACGCTGCGGAGCTGTTCACCACAGAACCTTTTTCTGAAAAAACCACCATCAATCTAAGAACGAGCCTGCCACAGCTGAGGCGTCCATACTTCAGCCTGAAGCTTACCTCAGCATCCATCTGCAATTCCCTCTAAAATAAACACCCAGTTATTCCATCATACGCCCCAGATTTACAACGCAATCATTTATGAGCGTATTGGCTTCGAATGTCACTGTCATCAATCACTTGCCTTATTCTATCAAGGTAAGCAGGGGAGCCTGTGCTGATTAAATGGACCTTCTGGAGCAAATGCAAATGACCAATTGTGGGGAGAGTGGCAGGGTGGCTTGATTTTCTACAGGAAGTCTTTGGCAGTTGATTTGGCCGGGGGCATTTATATGGCTGCAGAGCAGGTCTGACTAAATGCTGTCAGGAGTAATGAGCTGGCAGACATCATAAAGCGCTCCCGTGGGACTAATAGATGGTAGCTGGTGATGCGGCAGGATGAGGGCAGAAAGATGAACCCCCACCCCACCACCCTCTCCACAGCTATAGCAGCTGACCACAAGGTTAGGGTGGACACACAAACTATACATTTCACATCCATAAATATGACAGACTGAGTTTCATCAGGACAGTCCAGATTTAGTGCGGTATAGCATAGTGATCGATTACACATTGATCTTCCATACATTCTCGTCTTAACAAGTCATTTTTATTTTCCGGCAGCTCAACCTTCACAACTCTTGATCTGACTATTTAATTTACAGGTCTTCTAAGGGTGTGTCCCCCCCCCCAATACATTTAGTGTCAAACCCACAGTCTGATGACATTTCAAGGTAATTTTAACAGCGTGAGAGCGAGAGAGAAACAAACCAAGCAACAAAGCACAAAAATGAGAGAAATAGCGCTGTTGTCTTGCAGCTACATTTGTGTACTCCTGGAACGTTAGCTGTACTGTACTCCTGGCCTGGTTTCTGCGCTTAGCCCTCAGACATTTATCAGAGAGTGACACACTGACAGTTTCATTCGGCAGAGGAGAAGCACTAAGACAATTTACAGACAAGCCGTAATGTGAAAACTCTTTTTTTTCCTCCCCCTTATGGCTATTACATGCTGAGCGGACTGTCAGTCACAAGCCAAGGGGCGATGCATCCCTTCACTATTACTCCAGTGCTACAAAATGTTGCTCCGCATGTAATTAGATGCTCTTGGCTAAGTACAACAGTTAGCATTCATACTGACCAAAAACTGTGATACTGATCAGCTGGTTTGGTCACTATCACAGAATGGCTGAACATGCGATTTCTTCACGACATTAGACTGTGCAAGAAGGACAAATCCTTTTGGATGGCACAGCTCTTCTGTAGAAACTGTTAATCGTTTCTGCTTAAGTGTTATCACGAAGGCCTTAATGCTTAATCATGCTATATCCACAAACTGATAGAAAGTTACATCCAGCAGGTGTTTTGTATGTGCATCTGTCTAGTCGATGGATTCATCACATTTTTGCCAACTGTTGCTCATGCAATCACATTCTGGGTTCTATTGTGTCATTTAAACACAGTAGAACCTTCTCGAGTGGGTGCCACCCCCCTTTGTAAAATATTTCTGCGGCATAAAAAGACGACACAAGCTGGGGGGGGGGGGGGGGTGTGGGGCCCCGGGGGGGGGCGCGCGGTGGGG
>VOQJ01046886.1:0-11864 GCA_015052665.1 Apistogramma diplotaenia | reverse complement strand
CAGCACCTGCCTTTTTCATTTTGCTCCTCAAGCAAAGCAATTACAGGGCTACACACACACACACACACACACACACACACACACACACACACACACACACACACACACACACACACACACACACACACACACACACACACACACACACACACACACAAACTGTAAAAACTTGTGTTGCAACAGTGGAGATTGATGGAAATTTTTAGAGAAAATGATTTAATAAAACAATATAAAAATACCTCATGACACATACAAATATATTATTACAAATTCCGCATTAAATATCAACAATAGTTGTTCCCCATCAGTATTACACGGATTAATATCACAGCTGCTGATGTTTAGGGTTTAACTCATCTAAAATGTTTCATTTGGTGATGCCTCATATTCTATAACATCATACTGTATGTGTGACTGTCCTGTGAGGACCATGTGTCTCTAAATAAATACATGCTAAGGAGCTCAGAAAAACAGGTCTTTTAGAGAAGTCTATCCAATACATTCATTTAAATAAAAGAGCTGCATTAAAAGGTCTGTGCAGTGTGTGACTTGCTGTGTGATTTCTGTGTCCCCATTTCTTCAGTCGTGCTATAAACTCTGCTTCCATGTTTGTAGTAGCCCTTCATTTTCACAGCAGCATCCTCTTTTTTCTTCCAGAAAGAGTCAAAAGAAAAGTAATACAACAGAGGATCCAGACAGCAATTGAGAACAGTAAGACATACCAATGGCATGACGTGGGTACAATTTGTGGCCATAGCTATCGGCACAGGTAAGAATATAGCATATAAAACCAAGTTAATGGCAAAAATCAGCATCACATTTGCCTTGTTGTTGACCATTGCTGAGTCACCAGTGAGATGTCTGCGTAGTGCCCTAAACACCATAATGGTGCACAAAATGTTGACTGACAGCATTGTGACCAGTACTACAATTTGAAAGTGAATAACTCCTAATCGTGTTCCCTTCAAAGGACAGTCATTAGAGTCATAAGATTCAAAGCATTTGCACTGATTGTACGCAGTGTGATTGTTCAAATGTTTCAGAAAGTCCACACTTTCTGGGATGTTCACCACCAGCAAAATCAGCCAGACGACTGCAGCTCCTTTCCAGGCATTGGACGAGGTCCGAAGAAATCGTGACCTCAGAGGATAAACCACAGCCAGCAGTCGGTCCACGCTGATGAAGGTGATGAAGGAGGCACTGGAGCGGATGTTGGTGCGAAAGAACATTGTGATGATGAGGCACATCCAAGTGCCCAGAGTCCATTTGCCCGTGGCATGAAAGTATACCCTCATGGGCAAAGTGAAGACGAGCAGCAGGTCTGACATTGCCAGGTTGACCATGAAGACAGCGTTGGGTGATTTGAGGCTGTGACGGCGAAGAAGAATCCAGAGTGACGCAGTGTTGAGAGGCAGACCTATCACCATAATGCAGCCAAAGACCCCAGCATACACCCGGTATTCTGTAGTGACGTTTGTTGCATTCATGATGAGAAAATTTATGTTTCTGAGTCCTTTATGAAGTACTGAAGCCGAGCAGCCAAAGTTTCTCTCTGTGCCGTTTGTCTGTGTGAAGTGAGGTGAGGTTAGTCACTGAGGATCAAAAGTCTATAATGCAACAGGAAACTGTTGTCTGACACATGATATGTGGTTGCTGATGTAAATGAAGCAAAATTACAGCACAGTTTCTGCCATTTTTAAATGTAATATCTTGTTATAACCTAATCAAAATACTTTTGTGAAAGCTGACACACTTTAGAAATAGCTGACACTGATGGTTATTATAGAATAATTCAGTAGGAAAGCTCTAAACTGCAGTGCATGTTGCGTGACTCCCCCACTCCTGAGAAAAACCAACTGCAGAGAGTGAATCAGCAGTCAGAGTAGAAAAATTAAAGTAAAAATAAGTTTCTCGCCTAAGTTCCTATGGACCACAAACAAAAGAAAAAAACTCTGTTAAACAAGAAGGAAGCGCTTCTCATTCCTATAAAGCTCCTTTAGCTGTGGGTGGGCGCTGTCTTGCCCACCCAAACCAACCACCAGTAGTTTTGAATAATTAAATGATTCTTGCTGCCTGACTGAAGACCCCAAGAGAGCAGCAAGCCTCTCTGCATGTCTGTGTGTTAACTGTGAGATTCTATCATTCCTGGAAATGACTGGCTCAACTGGTTTTCATGTTAATTATGTCTGTTTACATACTACAGTCTCATTGTTCCAGATGATGCAGCTGCGGAGTTGTCATTTTCAGAAAGTATTTGCTTCTGCTTGCCAATTTACATAAGGTTTGACAAAAGACCTTACTGAAAAAAAGGTTGCTATCTCCAGTTCATGCAAATCCATATGCATGTCAATGTTATCTTCAGATAGCAATGCAAAAATATTTGTAATAAAAAAAAACAGAAAACAGCCCTTTGCATCAACTTTTACATACTGTATGACATAAATTTCAAACTGACATTTTCGGCGCGACACCACGGGTTGCTGGATACTTGCATTGACCTGAATTCATCTTGTCTACTCTGTCAGCTGTTTAACACCAGCTGGAGGCTTGTGATGGAGAAAGTTATTTCATTTGATACTGACAGATGTGATTTAAAAAGGAGGGACTCATGGACTGATGTTTAAGTAACCAGATTGTTTTGGGTGTTAAGTGCTATTTATGCAGCACGAAACATGTGTTGTAGTAAATTTAGAGCGCGTGGAGTTGAGTGTCTTCAGTCTGTTTAACTGTAACTTGAAGTGCAAATATAGTGGACCTCATGAAGATAATATAACTGGTATTTTGGTGCATTGTATTTAGCATACTTTGTCCTTTCAAAGGATCATCAGCCCTGCCTTTGGTTATGGACTGGTTTGTATCATTAGTGCTGTCAGTCAAAAGGGGCCGACTGCAAATAAAGCGTATCACAGACAGGCTTTCTTGGCTTTAGCTGGCTCAACACAACCTAATGCAAGATGCTAACATAAAACTGGGCATTTTGCAGCTCATATGACTCTACTCCTGCACAAAAGAACCCTATGAGTGCAGTCTACTCCAATCAAGAAACATTATTTGATGATGATGCTAAAATGGTGATTAAAATGTATAAAGAACAAAACAATATAACAATAAACTGCAACACTGGTGCAAATAAGACAAAAGATTAATGCAGAAATGTATTAACCTTGGCACAATTTCCTGTCTCTAATAAAGGCCAAAAATGTATTTAAAAAGAAGGCTGCTGGGCTTAATGTCTTCCTCTGTGGAGGTGAGGCCATTCGGACACCTACACATAAGAGATTTTCAGCGAGGGTGGGCTCGCAAGGAACAGACCTGCACTGCATCAGCCGCTGTTGTGTGAGAGTCTCTGCAGACTGTTTGCTCCTTGACAGTGGTTTCCTGCCTGAAGGTGTTACCATGGGAATGGTTTCAGCTAGGAAGGTGGTTTCCACACACGTAGGCTGGGGTGCCACTTATGAGGAGAGCAGTGAATGGGAAACAGGGCCCTCACATGTGCTCTACCCACACAAACTGTCTGAAATGCTGGCACTTCATCTGTCCCTAAAATATTTCCTCCCTTGGCTAAGAGGTCATGTTTTAGTGAGGTCAGACAACTCCAGATTTGTGGCCTATGTCAACAGATTACACACAGTGGCACACAGACTGACAGTCTGGAGCAGCATTCACCTGCTGTCACTGAGAGCAATTCATGTACTCGGAAATGCAAATTTTGGGGGAGAGGTTTTATCAATGGGCTCACCACTGTACACAGACTGGAGACTGATGAAGCAGATCTGCCTGCAGTTCAGTCAGGTGACTGTGGGTGTTGATATTGATCAGTAGGGGTCTTCAACATCCTACTGGGCTGTAGCACACTTCACTAGGGGTCTGCTGGCAACCTCATGGACACTCTTTGGCTGCATGCTGGGCCTCACCTGACACATTTGTCAGGCTTCACTTCCTATAGTGAGACACAAAATAAATGCTATGAAAGAAAACTTAAGGTAATGCATATAACCCTGGTTCTCTGATTAGAATGAGTGAGCATCTCATCACCATCATCATCATCACCCAACTTGCTATGGAAGTGATGAAAACATGTTTCTTTTTTTAATGATATCTGAAGCGATGTCAGCATATTATAGGGAGGCCATAGCCCCTCCTGACACGGCGTCACTGAGCCTGTAAGGGCAGATGAGCTCCTACAAGAGGTGGCCCACTGTGTGGGATGTGATGGAACACACAAAACTGAAATTTTGGCATTGCATCATGCTTCCACAGCACAGACATGTTTTGAAACACTGCAGAGAAGTGTGGTTCAAAACACCCATATCACATTACTGTGACTAAGTGCAGTTTAGGTGTGTTTTACCCCAGTTTTGACAGGTGGCTCACCTGCTGCTTCTGGGCAGGTGAAATGCCAGGATTCATTTTTTATGAACCTGTCATTTAGGCTGTGTGTTGTAATTACTGAATGAATGTTTTTGATTGTACTCATGCACAGTCAGTCACTACAGACCTCCTAACTTCACGTGGCCTTCAGATTAGCTCAGGAGCAGTGTGTAGAGAGCTTCATGGAATGGATTTCCATGGCTGAGCTGCATCCAAGCCTTACATCACCAAGTACAAAGCAAAACTTCAGCTGCAGTGTGTAAAGCACGCCACCACATGACTCTAGAGCAGTGGAGACATGTTCTTTGGAGTGACAAATCACACTTCTCCATGTGGTACTCTGATAGACAAGTCTGTGTTTGGTGGTTGCTAGGAGAACAGTACTTGTCTGCAGTGTGCCACGTGCAAAGTTTGGTAGAGGGGGGATTATGGTATGGGGTTGTTTATCCGGATTTTAGTTCCAGTGAAACATGGAACATGGACAATTTCATGTTCCCAACTTTGTGGGAACAGTTTGGGGATGACCGCTTCCTGTTCCAACATGATTGCACACGCAAGTCGGCATGGATGAATGAGTTTGTTGTGGAAGAACTTGACTGGCCTGCACAGAGTCCTGACCTCAACCCAATGGAACACCTTTGGGATCTATTAGAGCAGAGACTGTGAGCCAGGCCATTTGTCCAGCATCAGTGTCTGACCTCACAAATGGACTTCTGGAAGAATGTTCAGAAATTCCTATAAAAACACTCCTAAACCACATGGAAAGCATTCCCAGAAGAAGTGAAACTGTTATAGCTGCAAAGGGTCAGCCGACATCATATTAAACCCTTATGGATTAAGTATGTGATGTCACTCAAGTTCAAGTGTGTTCAAGTGAATCCTTTTGGCAATATAGTGTATCACTTAACAATTCTCATGGCAAATGAGTTTTTATTTTATTTTTAATTTTCTATTCCCACTGACATTACTGGTGTACATATCTCATAAACAGCAGGTGTATGTAGGTTTGCTGTTGACCTCAAACTCAGACTGAGTGGAATATCAGGTCTGCGCCGCAAGATGTGACATCTACAACAGTTTAGTTTTCAAATAAAGTTAAGGAAGTTGCTCAGCGGAGGAAGATGTGTTTGCGCAGATAAATTTTTATGCGGAAGAGAATGAATGGAATGATGGAATAAACCTAATGCTATGCCACCTTGTAGCTTTGTTTGACAGTGTAGAGCATACCTGATCATTCCTTGAAAGCTTAAAAGTCAACCAAACACATTCAAAGATTAAGGTTTTTTTTTTCCAAGCCTGAGGCAAGACTGGCAAAAACAAAACTGACTGAGCTCAAATACTGCTGTGTGGTTATCACAATAATCATGGTAGCATAGATTCTTTTACAAACTAGTTTCTGTGGTTTTTGCATGTTCTCCCCATGTTTGTGTGGGTTTTCTCAGGCCCTCCACCCTTTCACTGTTTGTACAGGGATTTCTCCAAAACATGTATTGATCATTATTATTGATAATCTGGCAGAATAAGTAGTTTTGTTTGGAATTGTGCAGGGGTTGTCTATATCATTGTTTCACAGATCAGATTTACAGACACGATTATGTGGCAATAACCAAAGTGGCCAGCAGGTGTCATTGTGGAGAAACCGCGATATAATTCTGTATTGTGCCAAAAAGTGATTTTGATGTTTAGGTGTATACAACTTTTGCTTATATCAGTAAATAAACGACAGTGAACAAGATCTATAAAGGCTTGAAAACGACCCATTTGTTATTGCACATTATTATATCTACATTATAATCAATCCACATATTTTAGACCATTTTAAATATCTTTAAACAACTGTGATGTTATCTTTATTGTAATAATCTGCTGCCCTCTTGGCCAGATCTGTATTTTAAGTAATAATAATAAAAAATAATTATGTCAATGACAGTTTTTGCCCAGATAAATAAATATTAAGTCACTTTGCACTTTGTGACAGCAAAGTAGTTGTTTCTGACTCAAAATGACTTGATATCATTAATGCAAGATACATTTGACAAATGTTTCATAGATTCTAGGCAAAGAAAAACTCATTTGTAACAGTCTAAACACAGGCAGTCATATTTTGACAAGTACCCGAAATCACATTTGGCACAAGATTACTTTTTGGCACAACAAGCACTCACAAAGAGCGCTTCAAACGTATCAGTGTTTCACAAAGCCTCGCCTTGCACATCACTACCGTGTGGGCAATATGCAGATTATGTTGGTTTCTATCATGTGTAGCAGTTGAAATTTTGTTTTTGGTAATGTATTTATTTGTTTTAAATTTAAAAAAATCTTACTGAAGATTTATATAATCTAAATGTAACTTTAGTGAAACAACTAAATACTCATCTCATCTTTAAAAAATTATATTTTCACTTCTAAAATCATACATGTGCAAAATCTGTGACTGGAAACATCTGGAGTTTGTTAAAACTTGACAAACATTACCGGTAAACATGAAAAACAGTTAAACTGACATTCTTTGTCTCTACTTGTCCTTGGCTTAAACTAAAATTCCTTTGCTGAACTACAGCTCAGTCTGATAAGCGCCTCAACCAGATATCTCTACAATCAATCTTCAGTATGTTTATAGAACAAATTCTTCCCTTTTCATGTAGTCTCTACATAAAGATGGATTTATTACATACCTGCCAATCCAGAACTGTTCGGTTGTTTCTGTCCAACAACGGAGCCTCCACATCTTTTGATAGATTTGATCAACAGGGAAACAGATGTATTTTAGGCGTGGCTTGAGGACACTGCTTTAAAACAAAGTTTTCCAGTTTGACAGGTTGTATTTTAAACGAGATGAAATGGCAGCATGTCTGCCAAAGCAATGATGATAAAGGGAAGCTCTCTTTTTGTGTGGTTTACTCCTGACCTATCTATCGTGCATGATGTGGCATGGGCCAAAGGCAGGAGAACAAGCCTCCACTCAGTCTTTCTGCTATTGGAAATCAAAACTGGTGACTGATGCATACTGAGACCTTTGTAACAAAATTCTTCAGGATAGTATTTTATTTTGGAATAGCTGGAAGAAATTAAAAAAAAGAATAAATCAGTCATCTTCTATTATGTCCCCAATAGTTCTTTAGATGTTGTTCTGGGTTCTTTTGTGACCTCCTACATGAGCCATTGATGCACTGCTGGAATCCCAAAACCTTAGAAATGGCTTTGTCACCCTTTCAAAATGGATACATGACTGTAAATATTTTTTCACAACATTGTATTAGGTTAATATGTGTAAATCCAAGAACGTATGTGATGATTCACATGTTTGGCTTTATGTTTTGCGAAACATTAAAGGGGTGATGAAGATTTTGAGAGTATAATGCATTCCTTCTTCAAGGCCAGTTCAATTCAGTGGCTCAAAGATGGTGTGGTCTCACCGTTTGAACCACAGACAGCAGATGGTTCACGTTGATGCCGGGGATGAAGGCGGAGCTGGAGCGGATGTTGCTGAGAAAGAGCACTGTGATGATGATTGTATGAAGACCCCCTATGACCAAGTACTTGGCAACAGTGGGAATTGAAAACAGGAAGAAACCTCCTTCAGAACCAGGCCCAGATAGGGGTAGTCATCTGCCACAACTGGTTGGTGGTGAGGGGAGGGAAACAGAACAAAAGACATAAGAAGAAGAAACACTCAAACACCCCCGCCCTGCAACAGTCCAGGCCTATTCCAGCACAACCTATTCAGCCTATTCAGGATCACCCCATCCAGTTCTAACTATATGTTTTGAGCCTAATCTTAAAAATAGAGGGTGTCTGTCTCCTGAATCCAAACTGGGAGCTG
The DNA here is from genome assembly GCA_015052665.1 of Apistogramma diplotaenia. Classification (NCBI taxonomy): domain Eukaryota; kingdom Metazoa; phylum Chordata; class Actinopteri; order Cichliformes; family Cichlidae; genus Apistogramma; species Apistogramma diplotaenia. Next base: position 3,670 of record VOQJ01046886.1, on the reverse strand, counting down.
GTTCCACAGAAGAGGGGTCTGAAAGTTGAAGGCTCTGCCTCCCATTCCACTTTTAAATACCTCAGGAACCACAAGTAAGTCTGCAGTCTGAGAGAAAAGGGCTCTATTGGGATGATATAGTGCTTCAAGGTCTTTAAGATAAGTTGGAGCCTGATTATTCAAGAGCTTGTATGTGAGGAAAACATTTTAAAATTCTATTCTGGACTTAACAGGGAGCCGATGAAGAGAAGCCAGTATTGGAAAACCATGCTCACTCTTTCTAGTTCCTGTCAGTACTCTCACTACAGATGCAGAAGTAAAGCAAAAATACATGCACATGATGTAAAAAGCTGCAGAATACTTACACAATATAGACTGGTGAAAATATCACGCCCTAAGGTTATGATTTTTGTAGAGTGTGTTTTAAAGTGTGCTCCATGCATGCATGTTCATAATTACTTTCTAAAACTAAGAAACAATATTACAGGGAAGTAGAACTGTATTCTATTTTTCTGTCTTAGAGAGGTCCAAACTAACAGCGACATCCTCACAACCAGAACATCAATATAACATCCCTGCATCTCCACAGTCAGGTTAGTAAGTACATGTACACAAGCCAGATTCACTCTGCTGTAAGAACATGTCTGTTTCTGATTACTGCTACTGTCACTTTTCCCTTAAACACTCATTTATCATATTTGCACAGCGAAACTTTAATTTCAATGTACTTTAATTTCAATGTACTTTAATGTGAATATTGCTTAGCTACACTTACAGAGTTTAGAGCCTCTCCTGCATCTATACACCACCGGCAGCTGCCGTATCCTAGATACATTTCACCACTCCCTCAACTACGAGCCAGATGTGAGCTGATGGACCTGTTCTCACCAGCAGAGATGGACACCAGTGACACATGTAATAAATATGATTTTCCGATTCTGTATACTTTGCCAGCTTTTCTGTCATGTAAGATGCCCATATGTGAAACTGTGATGGATGAGATGGAGCGCACAGGAATGTCTGTGAACAATATGACCAATCAGTCAAATGAAGCTCTCCACCTCAGGTATGAGCGTGCTTCCAAGAACATGCTGGGTGGATACAGTGGGATTTATGGTCAAAGGACCATCACAGGACATTTAAAAGCAACAAACCACTCATGTTCCTTTCAGTTACTATGGTGATAGTAGAGTACCAGTCACTGCTCATTAGCTGAATGACTTGCTGACTGAGGGCAGACGATACCTGCAAATAAACACACTCTCCTCAATCACTCACTGTCACAGAACCAGCCTCAAACTTCCCACAGTTTTGGATCCCCTGCTTATCAGGAGCTAAAGAAGCTCTTGGTGGTAGTGACAGGCCAACTACCAAACCTTACTCGTCTCACAGACAGATCCTGGAGAAAGTACCAAAGTAATTCAACTAAATTCACCTCTTCATCTCTTATTTATATGAATATTGCATTCATGGAGATCAGAGTGAAAATAATTTGCTGTTTTCTCTCCCTCTCCACTGCTGCACCATGCTGCCTCTCAACAAAACATTATAAAGCTGCAATATTTCATATACTCAGAAAGAAGCTGTCTGTGTTGCCAGTAGTTCAGGGTGATATTTTGCTTATTTTTCTGTTAATGGATTAAACAGTATTACTAAACAGTGTGAAACATTATTATCTTTATACGTTTAAATTGAAGCTGCTGCGCTTTAGTTTCATATCGGCATCTGCACACATTAGTGGTTATGAGTTCTGTCTAGTCAATTTTTTTTACTTTATTTTTATTTATTTTTGTTGCAGAAAGATAACAGACAAACAAATAAACAAACAAGAGGACTAGGGCAGGCAACAAGCGATCACATTGTTCATCATATTTTACAGGCACATTGCTAGGTACAGGTTACAAATCAACCAGAAAAGCAAGATACTCCCAGTTCACAATAGATAACTATTCCCACAGTCTCTCTCCTTTTTTCCCTCTGCAGATGTACTGAAAAAGTCAACATCTCCATGTTATGAATCAGGTTTACAATATTCATAAAGAGCTTCAGTGTGGGAGGGTTTGGCTGGAGCCAACATTTATTAATTGCCTTCTTGCATGCAGTCATAAATATCCTCAGCATATATGTATTGCTTATAGTAAGACCTTCTTTTCCCCCACTGTTGTCTAATATAATCTGCTGAGTTCCTATTCATAGATGATAAATTTCTGTAAAGTTTACCAATGATGCCTTTTGTATTTTTGGCATCATATGCATCCATGAATAATTGTATTATTCCTGGATTTACAACCAAATCAGGGGACTTGATTTCCCTCCCAAAGAAACTGCGGCTCTGTAAGTAATGACAGAAGTCTTCTCTGCCCACTTTGTAAGTCTGACACAAATCCTCAAAATGTAATAACTCCCAGTTTGCTATTATTTTACAGAATGAGGTAATTCCCTGTTTTGCCCAAGTACTAAAATTGTGATCTATCAATGCTTGAAGAAAGCAAGGGTGATATGCAGGCCAATTTAACAACCTTATCTGCTTGCTGAGATGAAAATTTTAACCACCTCTACCCACTTTTTCAAGGAGGAACTTACACACAGATTTTGTAACTGGCATTCTTGGGGCAGCGGTCAATTATTTATTTGTAGTAAAAAAATAAAAATAAAAAATTCCAATAAATCTTATACCATCAGAAAACCTTTTTACTTCCCCTTAAAGGGTGTCACAGTTGTAAGGAAATTGCATTTGTGGTTGAACAACAGAGTTGAGTACTGTATGTGAGCTGCGCCCATGAAAAACCTGCCAAATCGTCTCTGCTGATGCCAAACAGCTTATTCTGCTGTTGACTCGTGATTGGTGTCCATTATTGGATTTGATGACTGAAGTCTGAATTCAACAATTTATTAATTTGACGAACAGGGGCCACAACCAGCATGTAGAAGAATCAGACACTGCCACAGCAGCCACTCATGCTGGTCACCAGCCCAGTCACACACTGCATCATTTACAGAGCTGTACTCAGACCAGACCAGCGTTTGTGTTGCAGAGCTCTGGTAGCCAAAATGACTGAGTGTAAATGCATTATTTCTGACAAACAAATATCATCAAACACACAAACTGTTTGGGTAAAGTTTGTAACACAGTGTGTCGGCTAGCTAAAGGTACAGTTGTTGTATTTCCAGGGAGAGAAAATACTGAGAGATAACTTCACTCAGAGATGGAGAAATATGGAATTAAAAAAAAAAAACACAGTATAGTTTGTATAGCTACCGTAAATTCTGGACTACAGAGCACACCTGATTAAAAGCCACATGCTCTAATTTTAGAAAGAAAATTTATTTTGTACTTATACAAGCCACACCAGAATTTAAGCTGCAGGTGTCCCATGTTGTAATATGAGATTTTTACACAGAAGAATATTAAATGTGAGGATTTTTTAATTTTTAATTTAATCCATATGGTACCATAAACAAGTACATATTGCAAATGCATTTTTTGAACAGTGCCTGTAACACAGCAACATTTAAATATATGTACTATCAGTAACACAAATTATGTTGCTTATACTTTTTTACTAAACAATGTAGAAACATTATTCCAATATCTACTCCTCTGGGATCTCATCACTCAAACTGAGCACATCCGGTCCTCTTCTATGGGGCTATTATTGTAGCAAAACGTCCGTGTGTCCGTGACTCAATC
>VOQJ01046885.1:52801-63401 GCA_015052665.1 Apistogramma diplotaenia | reverse complement strand
ATACATATACATACATATACATATATATATATATAATCATGTAATAAATAATATATGACAATATAAAAATGCTAAATCAGCCAAGCTATAAATTTTATGCAGTCTCTATATTTCATATTTGAACTGAAAAGAAAGATTTACTCTGTAGCTTCTCTTTTTTCAAAGATCCAGGAGGATTACATCCCATTTGTGGCTTGTCTTTGGGATCAGACATCAATTTGCTTCTGTGTATGATAGCACGTCTTGCTACACTGCATGTGTGGGCGGCGAATGAGAGGAGTGTTTGCTCACCTCTCCATCATAATCTGTTGTTCATCAAAGAGATCTATTTTCTGCCCCCTTTGTACCTTTTCACCGGACGGCAAACTCTGACAAAGTGCCTGGATCTGTGCTTTCTAATGATGATATATGAGAGTTATCCTGAGGATGTTGTCAGATCAGGGACTGTGCTGTGGGTGTAGACCTACGGGGTGACACGAGGTAGATTAAAGGAAAAAAAAAGTTCTTTTTTTTCTGTAATTCTAAAAGATTATCTAGTGATAGAGTGCTTCTCTCACTCAAAGAACCTTGAGGTGCTTTAACGCTGTTAAACAGACCTTAACGTTGACTCTTATTAACCCGATTTTATAACGTGTGTATCTATAAGTGAAACTAACACGACTCATTTCCAGAGGAAGGGATCTAAGCTGGTCAATAAGACACAAGCTCCACCGTAGGTTTTCATTCACAGATAGCAGTATAGACCCCTTTGTTGTGGTAAGAACAACATGTGGTGTAATGCGGTTTAGAAAACTTGCCAGAACCGAGGTTTTTGGTGGATTTTCCAACACTTGTGTGGCTGCAGTTTACAAATCCTTAAACACACACACACACACACACACACACACACACACTCCTTAAATGGATTCCACCGTGTGTGAAATCTCACTGTTTTTCAGCTCGTATTGCTTTGAGACAGTGCATTTTACTACAGCCATTTCTCAAACTGACACGGAATAAAGAAGGGTCGTGGCCTCCTTCTGTTTAATTATAGCAACTTGAGAAAAGCAGCAGAAGCCGTCAAAACAGCTATTTGCAAGGAGGGAGCCTAATTTCAAAATGAGGCAGAAAAATCTATATTTTTTTTGTGCTGGTATTTGGTATGTTGGATGTGTTCTCGTTTCACAAGGCATTAGACTCCTTTTTTCTGCTGTATAATGACATGAGAAAAACACACAAACTGTCAGGTGCAATTTTTTTTTTGCACAGATTAAGAAAATCTATGTAAAAGAACTCCAGTTACAATACTGTGCAAAAGTCTTGAGTCACCCCTCGTTTTTTTTTTCCCTTCATGTTTGTGCATCCAGCGAGCCAGACTGTCCTCCGGGCTGTCTGAAGCTCTCTCAGTTCTTTTCTTTGGTAGCTTTGAAAGTCCTTCAAGAAGCCTGGAGAACTATACCTGTAGAGTACTTAAAGAAATGATAGAAAGCGGCCCGAGAGAGTTCAGACTGTGTTGAAAAATAAAGGCCTTATATCCTGTATTAGCACGAGACAAAAAAAATGAGGAGCGGCTGAAGACTTTTGCACTGAACTGTATATAAATACCAAAACATCTACATTATTGGTTTTAATCCATCATTCATAAATACCTTGGCTTGGGGCTGGTTAATTATATAAAGTATTATGGAAATGATTTTATTCTTTATAGAAAACACTGGGTATTTTTTTAACCTGAGGTAATGCTTATGATGCGTTTGTCAAACTTAAGGGAAGGAGAACTGTTAAATAAGCATTTTAACAGCATCCCAAAGTATCAGCACTAATTAAACTGCACAATGATTATTTATTTACGTGCTCATTTCGTTTGCTGCAACGCTACATTTACACCTAATGTGTTCTCACTTTGTGTTTACTGCCTTCTTCACCGATCGCGTCCTTAAACTGTCAGCAAGCAGTTCAGTGTCAGTGATTACAGGGTCACGCGACTTGCTTTGTTTTGAATGCTGAATTGACAATTCTGACATTCGTGATTCCATATAGTACAAATGCATTTGTTTTGTCCCTTGCGGTTAAGAAAGCTGCCATCACAATCCGCACTGTGGAGCTTTAAACACATGCTTTGTGGTTTCCTTTTAGAGCCTTCTTTGCATTCAGTTTTCAATTTTTTCAAAACTAATGCCTTCTCACTCTGTCGTTATCCGCCATAGCTCCGGTTGCTCTGCTGTGCTTCTTGAGAGATGGTGCCTCCGATGTGTAGAATTTTTATTTCTAATTAAAAACAGCTCGAAAAATCAAACTCATTTGCACAATGACACACTTTATGTAAGCAACAACAATAATGGATTGGCCTTACTCTGTGCTGAGCTCCGTTCTATATATCAGCTGTTAGTGGGGAAAATGAGCCAAAGTACTGTAACCTGGATTGCACATGTAATAACATGTCAAAGGTGTCAAACTCATTTCCTGCACTAAGCTCGCCACCAAAGGAAACTAAAATCACCTCCCTGAGAATCTTAAGGCCCTGTCATCCACTTTGTTTTTAATTTACACCACCGAGTTAAACCTTCTCCCTGCTAAAACGAATCCAATCCTCGATCAACTCAACACCTCACAGATGTTCTGCTCGTTTTAAGAAATCATAAGAGGCTCTACATCGCCTTTTTGTGTGTTCTTGGGTAAATTCAATTGATAATGCAAGTGTTTTGACTTTAAGAGGATATTCTGTTTCCATCCAAGTGCCAAATTAACTGATAGCTGCTTTCCTGTGCAGCTCTCAAACTAGACACTGCAGAAGGCATCCTGCAGGACTGCCAGTTCAAAGCAAGAAAAATCAATGTCCTCTCAAAGTGCCACAATATATAAACCCCAGCATCCAGAAACACGATCAGATTCGATATTTGTTTTGTGGCCATGGTATATTTCACTGACATCACGATATGGTAAATTTGCAGTGTTGTTGATTTCTTTTTGTTTTTCCTTTCTTTAAAAAATTGATTTAGAAATCTGATTTTCTTACATCTCCTTCATATATCTAGAAAAACACCATGAGAGGCCATCCCCTCGTTCTAAAGTCTGCCTCTAAATCAGCCGGCGGAGTTGGCGGCAGGCTGTGACGTCAAAACCAGATAAGCATAACCCCCACTAGAATAGATCTGCCTGAGTAAGCGCACACCCTCCCCTATTTTGAGCGAGCGGCCGCAGTCCAACGCCGCTATTTTCTCGCCAGAGTCGCTTCTTCAAACTCTAAAATATCTCAATCAAGAGCAAAAGAACACCAAATCTGTTTTTGGCTGTAAGAGGGAACACAAGAGTCTTCATGTACTCCCAGCATCTGGGGAACTAAATACAAGTGGGTTTTTAAAATTTTTTTATGGCAATGTCTGCACTGCAGAGATCCTCATCTCACAGCCAAGGGGTATTTTGAAATTGTAATACTAAATTCTGGAAACTTGGAAAACAAAAACCGTGTTTTCACCGTGGCCTTTTGATTTTCGTCGTAAGATAAACTCTGCTCACACGTACCTTATTTAAACACAGACAAATTCCCAATAAATCCTTCCTCGTTTTTCTTCCTGTTGCCAAATTGTGATCAAAGCTGCTGCTCTGCGTATCCTGATTTTATAACTGTGACATTGTTGCCAAAATTAACACGCGCACGCACTGGCCATCAAATGCAAAGCGAGAAAGTTAGAAACAACAGAATGTCTCAATCAGGGCTACATCAGCTACCATGTGGTCAGGTGAACGTTCTGCTGTTACCACCGGCTCGTCCGCTGAAACATCTCTTGGCACTTGACACTCTGTTTGGAATTCATAATATTCTGCGGGGCATCTGGTGCTGCAGCTTGAAATACATGATCTGAGGGCATGTGGGTGTTGCATCAACTTGTTAAAAAGGGGGTATAGACTGAAAACGAATGCGGTTTTCACGCGTGCGCTGCAGCCTTGAACTCTGATAGACATTAGCTGGAAGAGCTGTATGTGAGAACAAAAATATCAGAATCAATCTGTATAAAGTTCGCGTGATGTCAGCTCGAGTCCACCTGTGAACAGAGTGAGTAATTGCCCAGAGATTTCACAAAGGTGAGCGTGCATTCTGATGACATTTCTCTCGTGTCACCTGCGCGCTCTCCCCCGGTGCCCCCACCGCCGCCTAAATAAAAGTGTTTCCAGTCGTGTCGACACACGATGTGTGCGAAAGGGCAGTGTTGGACAGTGTCCTGTACCTGATCATTCAGACGGTTACGTGTGAAATCTGTGTGTGAAAACAGCTAAAAGCAGGGGAAGAAACCACGTTTTATAACCTCATGACACAAGGGGACTGCAAAGAAACGAAAACGCTGCACCTCCTGTTTTCTTTACAGGTTAAAGCCTGATACAGGAGCTTTCGCCCAAACATGGATTCTTTTTTCTCTTTTTTTTTATTATCCCAAACTGGGAGAGCAATAAAAAGTGGAACGAAGAACAAAATTCAGGGAAGTGAGACGCGTGGGTGCAGTGGGGTGAAAAGATGACCTTCACCTGGCAGAGTGAAGTTCAACTCGAGTGAAGCTAAAAGTCAGCAGTGACTTATTTTGGCACACATGTATCTATGCTCATCTGGCAATGGGGGGGGGCTTAGACCAGAAGGGAGAGAGTAATGCTATATTTAAAATATGCTGCGTTTTTTTTCTCCCCCTTCAAATTTCAGCTTACTGAAAGATCTGAATACTCGCTCCACCACTGGGTAAAACCTCTTACAAGCCAAGAAGATCATGAAACTTTGATGACTGTAATAAATTACTCTAGAAGCTTTAGACCACAGATAAGACAAGCGCTCCTATCAGTGAGTACAGACCTACCAGGTGATTACTGTTAACACAGGGAAAATAATTTAGTAAGGGTATATCCAGTCACATTACTTCTTTGTGTTCACGTAATAACTTTTGTTTCAGGGCGCGGGAATGTTGACACACAATTACCACTGCAGTGGCTTTTCATGACATTGATGAAGCTGTTAGCAAAGGGCTGGAAAAGCCACAGCGTGTCCGTTCTTATTGGACCAAGAAAGAACTTTTGCCGCCGTCACGAACGAAGCAAATGCGAAAACAATAGAAAAAAAAGAAAAGAAAAAGAAAAGAAATCAAAAGCAACGTCACAGTAAGAAGCTTGCATATTCTTTTTGTCGTTTGCACAAAAAGGCATTTGGAAAAACTGGTCATTAGAAATATCCAGCTGCTCTATTTTCCGAGAGGCGATAATGTGCTCTCGCAAGACGTTCCGACAGAGGAAGCACACATGAGGCACGGGTTCACGCTGAGTTTGTGTCATGCGAGAGTACGGCGGCTGAAAAGGCATTTGTGCGCAAACAAAAACACGAGGACAACTTGGCTCGTCTTAGAATAACAGCGGCACATTATAGGTGTTCACCTGCCAGGGATCCTGTTTAAGGTGTGATACTGCACGAGCTTTCGTTCGAGGCTCAAAAATAATTGCCTCATTACATAATGCTGGAGCCAGCCTTCATTTCCTTAGCCATTATTTACTGTATAAAGCGAGTTCCTCTGAATATCTATGACAAACTGCCAATTCCTATGAGGAATATAAATGTTACATGCATTCACAAGTTTATCAAGCCATCTATTGTATGTATTCTCAATCCGTGTTTCACAGCAGCCCGGGGTGTTTTCCCCCGTTCATCAGAGAGGCTGTTTTCCCTATTGAGATAAGAAATTAAATCTGCAGGAGCAGAGGATGCTGGGTTTGCTGCAGGGTGGTGAAGCAGCAGCTCTGATAATGGAGCCGACTCCCATTGCGCAGGCTATGAGGCAAACAGCCGTGGCGCCAGCCCAACCCCGCCTATGTGAGAGGATAGTTAACAGAGTCGCTCTGCCGAGGATCTCTCTCCTTCTCTCCCCCATCGCTCTCGCCTTTCCGTATGTGAACATGTGGTTAAAGCTGCGTGTGACAAACGGATGGAAGAGAATGAGACACTGTGCTTTTGAATTGCTCTTTTTCGCCATTCGAGGCAGCGCATGTGGGAGAGAACAGGAAGGAGGGAGCAGATCTGGAAGCTTCGCCTTTTGTTCAGAGAATGTGCTTGCATGATGAGTCAAACATATTGACCCCTGTGCGATCGATCGAGTCAAAGGGTGACAATATTCCTTCAGCATATTGTTATCAAAGCGTCTTTCTTTTCGTCCAGCTGCCCCCCACCCCCACCCCCACCCATCACTTTGTGCTCGCATTAACAGTCTGGATGTATTGTAGTGTGTTATGCAAATGTGAAGAGGGTTTTAATTTCAATTTGGGAACTCACCAGAACACCGGGCTGTTTTTGGATGCTCCTCACAGGGTTCAGTTCAAAGCAGCCTGCGGAGAGAAATAAACGGTCACACCTTAATGTGCAGGCACAAACAACATTGGGGGGGCCGTACGGCAGCAGTTGTAATAGTGTCAGAATTGTAAAAAGGTTCAATTTATAGTTCAATCTTTGATTCCGTCCCAGACTCGAGACAAATGATTCGACATTTCTGTAGTGGTGGAACAAAAAAAGGGATGAAATATCACTGTTCTTGCCTCCTCCTCTAAAGATGATTTCCAGCTTTAAATAAATAATTAATATTTTCCTGAAGTCTATACAATAATTAAACTTGGATTGTCATTACAGCTGTTAAATGGGATGAACGGATTCAATGAATGCTGACTGCTCGATGCTGAACGTGTCACTCCTTCTGTGCCACGTGCTAAATGACAGACTGCATTATCATTGCAGATGTCATTATTAAGATGTCACCTGTGTGACAACAGAAAGGTTCAATAAAGCTAATAACTTTAAGAGAGTGATAAAGAAATGCCGTCAGGTGTTTTAATCCAGCGGAGCCTCCGCGCTGACCGAGCGCTTTAACGTGATATCGCTGCTACAGAAACAATCTCTCCCAGCTCATTAATTATACCCACCGTTTTAGTTTAACTGTTATTTAATGAATGAAATTAATCACTGAACTAATCATTGCATTAATTAATAAAATCTGCACTGATTCTGCCTCACTGTCTCAAAGCTGTGAACCAACCTTAAGATTCAGTACTTAAAACATTGTAGAAGTAAGCAGATTCTTACAGGTGGATGGCTTTAACTTGAGTGACACCTACTGTCTAATTTGCTGCCACTGATCTGTCATTGCTAGATTTACACAACCCCACATTACAAAAATGATTGATGCTGTGTAAAAAACAAATAAAAGCAAGTGCAATCATTTTTAAATCTCATAAACCCATATTTTATTCACAACAAAGCACACCAAATGTTTTAAAAGAGACAATTTACTACTTCATGAAAAATATTAGCTCATTTGGAATTTGATGGCAACAAAAGGCTGGAAAGGTAAGTGGTACTGAAGAGATTTTGTGGCTAATTAGTTAATTGGGAACACATCAGTGACAATGTTTGGGTGTAAAAAGAGCATCTTAGATGTGAAGAAAAGATGGGCAAAGGTTCACCAATCTGCAAAAAAAAAAAACTGTCCACAAATTTCATGTTCCTCAATGCAAAATTGTTAAGATTGTGAATATCTTATCTATACTACATAACATCATCAAAAAATTCTGAAAATCTGGAGAAATCTCTGTGCGCAAGAAACAAGGCTGAAAATCTATAATGGAAGTCTGTGATCTCTGGGCCCTCAGGCAGCACTGTATTAAAATTAGCATTGATTCTGTCATAGAAATCACTGCATGGGCTCAGGAAGCTTATGAAGTGTATGCGTAAGTTCAATAAGGAAGATTTGTAATCACTCATCTGCAACTGTTCGTTCTTCACGTCACTTCCATTTTCACATGCTGTCAAACTCAAAGCTGCCATCATTGCTTTAGTCCCATCACCTTTCTACCCGCCTTCTTCAAGCCAATCAGCCTCAACTACCCTGAAGCCTCCACCTTTACCTTCACCACTGCCAGACTTCAGGGGTCCTGCTCTAATTCCCATCACCACTGGTTTTCCATGCTGCCACGACTGGTGATCGGAGTCTAATCGCCAAATAGCTTAACTGAATTAAAGTATATCAACAATGCTCAATTCATCCTAATGATCTCTCCTTATTGTCTGTGAATACAGCTTACAATGCAGGTCGAAGCTCCATCATGCACAGAAGAAGCCACGTGTGAATGTGATGCAGACATGCCACCATCTTCTCTGGGCAAAAGCTCACTCAGTGGACTAAAGCAACTGTTCTGTCATCAGATTAATCAAAATGTGATATTCCTGGATGCTGCGGCCTCCAGCTAAAGGAGGAGAGGGACCATCTGACTTGTTATCAGTGCCTACTGCAGCTGTTATAAGGTGAGAGGCAGGGAACACCCGGGATGGGCTGCTAACTTGTCACAGAGCTAATACAGAGAGACAGATAATCATTCACACCTACGGGGAATTTAGAATCACCAATTAAACCCCACCAAACTTTTCAAATTAAAGGCAACTTTCAAACAAAAATATTAATTGATTCTCTGCCTCTTGACTTGCCAGAACGATCCTTTACATCTCTGTATTTGCTGTCATTTAACATTAACTTGCTATACTCCACATTATAGAGCTGACTGGGTATAAACCCACCAAACCCAAGCTCGGTTTGATGTAATACTTTTCCAAGCACACAAAGAAATGCTTCAAACCTCATTTAAGCGACTGCACCGCTGCATATAGGTTACAACTGTTCAAGGCAGTCACAATTTCCTCTGCCTGTCCCCAGTACACAGCTAAAAGTGCACATGGAGCTCTCATTGTTAATTGAAGCTTTAGGAGATGAAGGGGAAAAAAGGAGCAGTTTTTTGAGGAGTAATGACAACAGGAATGGCTCAGATTCTCCTCTGTCAAATTTAATTGCCAAAACAGCCATCTTGATTAAAATCTCAACACCCCCCCCCCCTTTTTTTTCTATCATCCCCAGCCATGGCAGTAGGAGCGTGTTTGTCCAAGCAATAAATATTTACCAAGCCAAACTCTCCATTCTACAGAGTGTAAACAAGGTAAAACTCCACAAAAGACCCTGACATTGAAAGCAACCTTCAGAGGCTGTTCAGTAGCAATCAATTACATCAGAAAGAGACATGCCTCCACTTCTTCTTCTGTGTCAAGTTTGCAGCTCACCTCCTGCCTACACGAGCTTTCTTAACATGCGCGCTGTGGGTGATATTCGAAACTACATCCAAAAATCATCTAATTTAATCGAATGCAGCTTATTTTATTTTACATTTCATAATGTCAAAGGGGCCAGCTTTCCCTCATCTAAGCAACAATGTGAGAAGAACAACTGCAGGTGCCCATCCCATGTTTGTGCTCCTAAAGGACAAAGGAGTTGATTCATACATGTACACACTGCATAAACTCAAGCGGCAAATATCACCGGCGCTTTTCAAGCTGCTTTAAGCCGTCATAGTACATATTGTAAATGCATGCTACCTGCCCCTCCATCGACTCATCAGGCTCCCACTCAGACACATCAAACACATCCAACTGCATGCGCATCCGCACCACTTGAGTGACACGCTGATTAGGTTTGGCGAGAGGATTTTTGACTCTACATACGGCTTTTTGCAGCTATTTTTACTAATTAAAAAACACTGTAGCGGGATGCGGGACTTCCAGCGGCGAGGAGAAAGGTCGGATGCTCGAAAAACAAAAGCAGTTTTTGCTTCAAAACATCTTTCAAAGATCGGATGTCATTAGGCTCATCCACTGCCTGTAGCCAGATCTTTAGTTGTGCTAAAACAGATGGTGTGTAGCTTTTAAAACTCGACTCCCGTGGCTGCAAATAAAAAGTGCTCGTAGCTCGTTACTTCCCTGGTCAATATATTTATCTTTATTTTTTACCTAATAGCGATTATCTTCCAGGCTGAAATTTTTATCAATTAGTTCACCATCTTCCCCCAAAATGCAGGAACCAGGAGAGAAATGAGTCAAACAGTGACTCACATTAGCTGAAGAACAGTTAATTCTATTACTGTAACTCCCTAATCAGTTACTAGTAATACTGTCTGCTCTAGATTCCATACATTTGGAGCCTTATATCATTTTTATACTGACGATTTCTATTTGATTGATGATTCATTAGATACTGCCGCAGTGAGTGTGGTGGTTTGCTTCACTCTGCTTTTGTTAAAGCAACCCAGGCTTCTCATCTGCAGCCATCCTCAAGGACAAACAGCTTTTTGTTCACCATTTTTTAAGAACTTCAGCCTTTCAGCACACAGGGTGAGGCAGCTGTTTGGATAGCAGTAAGCTTGGATTTTGGCTCCGCACATGCACATTTTATTTGACATTTTAAGTTATTTTCAGATGAGTGTCCCACAGAAACGAAAGCTGTTCTATCCCCCCCCCCCCCCGTGTTATGTCATTACTTGACAAGTACTTTCAGCACCTGTTACTCTTTGTCGTGTAAATAGAGGCAGTGGCTGCAGAAACACCCTGCGGAATTCTTAATGAGTTTTTCATAAGCAATAATCATGACTCAGCCAAACTTCACAGACTGAAACTGATTGCAGTAATAGCACCATATTCTGACATGCCCCCCCCCCCCCCCCCCCCCACCCCCCCCCTATCACAACAATTAATCTCAACCCCTTTCTCCTAATCCTTTTCTCCACCCCC
>VOQJ01046885.1:8428-20284 GCA_015052665.1 Apistogramma diplotaenia | reverse complement strand
TTTTCCTGATTCTCGGGGGGGGGGGGGTGAAATGATGGTACTTGCGATGCCATAACTGTATTTAGACTGACCAAATAACAGTGAGGAAAAAAAGGTACAGCATAAAAATCACTGAGTCTAAAGCCTGTACAGCAACATCACCCAAAAGATGACAGGCTTTTTTTCTTTTTTTTTACCTTTCATGACGGCGCTTTTTGATTTTCGTGAGCAGACCCTCGTTTGAGGCTCAGAACAGAAGCAGCACTTCTGCTTCAGCTTATATCACTAATAGCAATAACGAGATAGCATTAAAACTTCTTGGGGACACATTTGCATGAACATGAGTGAAATAAAAAAAAAGATCTACAAAATAATTATAGTTACATTACACATGCACACTATTATCATGCACCATAATATAACAAATATGCAAACATTCCCAAATATCAAATTGAATTACTAGCAATTTGTAAAGTCATTAGATTTTAAAGGAAGAGTGTTTTCTAAGGCAATATGAACATTTTAATGTTTTTTTTTGTTATAAATGTCAGATTGTGCAGAAAGGGCCTGACCACAGGCTGGAACCAGGTTATGCCAATTTTGCTTGAATGCCTTAAATAATGAATGAAAATAGATTTTGCTTTGGTCAAGTAACAAATCATTTCATCCCCCACATGCCTCTACGGAGGCGTTCCACAGTCTCACGGTCCCCTCTTCGGGAAAGGCAGAACAAAAGGGCGGCTATACAGGAGCAACCATGTAACTGATACATATTCAGTGGACTCTCTTTGTGCTGCGCTGCCCATTCTTGCTCAACAACACCTTTAGTCACTGCTGAGGGAGAGGAGAGCACTTCTTATTCACCCACGTGTTCATAGATATTCAGGGATTTGACCCTCTGGTGCTCTAACCTTTAGCTTCCCGCCACCTTGTTTTCATTTATGGGGGGAAAAAAAAGAGGAAATAACTATTATTATACAAAGAAAAGCATTCCTCGTACGTTGTTGCACTCCTAGTCCATTTTACTTTTAAATGGTCCTCTCCTCTATTATTGTAATAGCCAGGCCGACATTCGGCAGCATTAAAAGGCAAGCCAAACAAGCTAATGATTGAACAAATGCGCTGGCAAATTGGACTAATTTTCTTATTGTATTTTTTTCATTGAACAACGGTGCTTCATAATGACTGCCTGACATTGGGTAAGCACAGGGATGCACACTCCTGTTTTTGTCTATAATGGTAATTTGAATGGCACTGGCATATAAGCCTACGCTGCTGGATGGGGCTGAGCCAGACCTCCACGGTAAAGGCCTGACGGCATCATGTTACGCTGCTGGAAATCTTCTATTAAGTGTGAGTAGTATAGTACAAGACAACTGTGGTTTTTCTAAATGGTTTCTGTGAGCATTGTGAAACAGAAAGCATACGAGTCATCGAGATGTTAAAAGGTGGTCACAGCGTGGGAGGGGCGTAGAAACAAAATTATAGGAGACAAGTGTACTTACACAATGGATGAATTGTCCTAAACCATTTTTTTTAAATCACCACCTGCCAACTAAATGCCACAGAAAACATAAGCACAACGAGGACCTTGATAGTATGTCAACCAGGAGAATGAAAACATGACTGCACTACAAATGTGAAGTGCCTTAAAGCAGAGTGGAGTAGAGGGAAAACTCAAACGGCTTCTCACACTTAGTACGAAAGGAAAAAAATACGCAAGAAAGTAAACAGACAACCCCAATACACATGTGGAAATGTGGCAATTTGCATATTTTGTACTAAGAGGACAACAACTGCATTAAAATTAGATCTGATTATACGTCAAGGCTCTAATTTCAGGTCTAGATTCAGCCAAAATCCTTCACAAATCACGTAATAAGAGAGCAGCCAAGAAACAGATTAAGTGAGGGTTTTTGATATAACCTCGGTAATGACAGGTCTCGAGAGATGATTCACACTGATTCCATGAGCTGATCCGATAGTCAAAAGATTTCAAATGAGACTTGATCAACACGGCAAATAATGCCGAGCAGTAATTTGGAGATACATTAATGACAGCCTTTGAAACGACTTCGTAAAAACCCATTTAAAACTAAAGGATTTCCTCAGCTTTAAATGAGGTCACATATTTGTTAGCTGGAATCAGTAACCATCTGCAATACAAACACTGGGAAAAAAGTTGCACTTTCTGGCAACCATTCAAGTTGTAGTTTACATCCACTAGTACATGCCCATGCTACAGTATTATTGGCCTGTTCATGCTGCTGGCAAACTGGTACTTAATCATGTTGAGAAACGTAAACATAGGCTGTTCATATTCTAAGTATGGCTAATTTTAGCCCATTGCTAGTTGGTTGCTAGGCATGTTTAATTGCGGATATAAATTGTGTTACTATTGTGAAATAAATTATACCATGCTTTTATATGGTGTTATAGGTGTATAAATGCCAAAAATAGGCCATTTTAGCCTGTTGCTAAGTGATTGCTAAGCAATGACAGACTGACTTTTTTTGTCATTCAAGTGAAACGCATTAGAGCGAAATTATGTTGGTAGATTCAGATGAGCAGCAACAGTGATGCAGTGTAGTGCAGAGTACAAATAAGACTATAACAATAAAGTATGCATATATTCATATCACACACACACACACACACAGACTTTGCAGACATTGAGGACAGCTGCAAGTAACTTGGAATCCCACAGGCAAATGGGAATCATGAAGACGCTGCTAGGAAAGCTGCAACTGCCAAGTACTTCCAGAGTCGAAGGCAAGTACTGAAGAGAGCCGTTTTTAAATCTGGCTGTTCTGCTTCAAAGACTGTGGAGCTTTCTTCCAGAGGCCAGGAAGGAGAACAGTCCATGGTATATGTTCTGAGCTCTGCTCAGGCAGCGGCCTGTAACAAGGTCCTCACCACCCTGTGTAGGGATTTCCCTGCAAAGCTGAGCTGAGCTACTGAGCTCTTTTGACCAAACCTTCAGTGTGGATGGACTAGGTCTAGGAGTGTTGACTATTTTGACTACAGAGTGACTGATGAGCAGTGGTGCATGGCCTGGCTGGTTCATCCTGAAGTCAGTGATGATCTCCTTGGTTTGATCAACATTCAGGGCCAGGATGTTGATTTGACAGCAGTTGACCAGGTGGTTCACCTCGTCTCTAGAGTCTGTGTCATTGTAGTTCTGGGTAAGGCTCACTACTGCTGTGCCGTCTGCAAATTTCACAATCTGACTGGTAGTCACAGCAGCACAGCGGTCATCAGGGTGAACAACAGTGGGCTCAGGATGCAGCCCTGAAGGGAGATGCTGCCCATCTGAACTGACTGAGGTTAATTTGTGACAAAGTCCAGCAGCCAGTTACAGTACATAGGGGGGTGCTGAGGCCAAGAGGGGGTACTTTGCGCACCATGTGCTGTGGGGCAATGGTATTGAAAGTCCAAAAACTGCATTATCACATATGTATTCATATGGAGGGAGTCTGGAGGTAGTGTGGTCCTTTACAAGCCTCTCAAAGCACTTCATCGTGATTGGGGAGAGGGCTACAGTCTGGTAATCGTTGAGTGGGGAGATCGTGGGCTTTTGGTGCATGGTGGTCTTCAGGCATGATGGGGCAACTGCCTGTTTCATAGAGTTGTTAAAGCTGCCCGTGATAACCACAGCCAGGCGATCAGCACATACCCATCCTGGTGTGTTGTTGGGGCCTGAAGCATTCACTCTCCTCAATGTTCTCTGAACATCTGCTGTGTCCAGAAAGAGTGTCTGCTCATTGGGGCGAGGAATAGATTTCCTCACAGGAATGGTGCTGAGTGCCTCCAACCTCCCAAAGTAGTTGTTCAGTGCATTGAGAAAATATATGTTGCTCTCATGGGGTGGGGGGGTTGAGTAGCTTTGTAGTCTGTGATTTCCTGAATGCCTTGCCACATACGTCTGGTGTTTGTGGGTTGATGGAAGGAATCTTGTACATTCAGACCATGTGAATGCTTTGGCAGTTCAGCTTGGCTCTAGCAGGATCTAAGTTCCACTTAATCATTTCGTGCTTTCAGTATCGCACGTGCCTCACTGGTCAAACTGTGTGGATTCAGTGTGTTGTTCACCATTAAATCTCCAATACTAACACGAACTGTAGCAGCCACAGCTGAGCAGGGTGCCACCATCTTAACTGCCTTAATGTAATCTCAACACGATGACATTCATAATATCTTGTATAAATGTAATTTTCAAGGGCAAAATGACTTGTGGGCCAAACTTGGCTACTCAGCTCTTCATGGTCTAGAAGGAGTTTGCAAACAATCAAAGAGATACTCAGTCAATATCCAACCAAATGGGAAATTTGGTCACTGAATCATCACATCTAATTTTATACAATTAGATATCTGGATAACATGTATTCATAATTAGCATATAAATTCTTGAGTTTGGACAAAAAGGGTTTTTTTTGTGGTCACAGTGACCTTCACAATTGACCAGCATTGGACAAGCCAATGAGAAATCCCACTGAGCATCGCTGGCACCATTACAGAGGCATAAAAATATGTTTTTAGAACAAATGTAAAAAAAAAGCTTTTATACCTGATCAAATTAATTTTTTTAATTCACTAAAAAAATGACAAAGAACTCTCTTTTATGAATGTTCGATTAAGTGCCAGTGTTTTAACAATTCCAAGAATTCCATCCATCCATCCATCCTCTTCCACTTATCCAAATCAGCCCAAGACATAAAAAAAACATTACATTAAAACTATTCTAATCTAATTAATGTCCCAGTCTTGAGTCTTGCAAAATTAGTGTCAAAACTGTGACTGTTTCTTAAACTTCTCGGTCAAAAGGTGAAGGTCATTAACTAACAGTAAGCTACCTGAACTGACCAGACACATACACCAGTCATATAGTACACATTAATCTGTGGTTAAGATGAAAGCTGTTTATTGTTGGCTGCTCATGCAAAGCATATGGACTCACAGCAGACACCATTAGCATGAGTGATTAACTGGCCAGGTTAAGCGGCTTGCACTGGAGGCCCTAACAAAACTACCCACCTCTTGGGATCCTGCGGCACAAATTATGTTATCTGTAAAATCAGTGGAGCAGCAGGGTGCCACGCTTGGTGCTGGTGGCACATCATGCATATTAGGCTATTGTGTTTGTGGCTACATGACTGAATGAGGGGGAAAAAATGAGGACACGATCAAACCTCGCTCTGGAGTACAACGGAGGGAAATGTGTCACATCAGAGCGACTGAGGGGATACTGTGATGATTTCTCTTGGATTGAAACACACCCAAACTCACATTCTAATTTAATGAGCGCGTGTTGGGAAAAAGTCATAGAAAGATTGGGGTGGTGGTAATAAGGTTGCAGCCCTAACCAATTAAAGCTACTTAAAGAAAATCAATTTGAATTGCAAGTTCAAAGACATCTCAGTCAGTGGCTGACTGTGAGCCTAAGTGAGTTGGCACTCGGGATTTCTCTTTTTGCATTGCACATTTTTTTCTTGTGAGTCTTTCAAACACACTTACACACTGTCAGGTGACAGATGGCTGCTTCCTCGAGTTACCACACAGTGTGTGTTCAATTTTTAGCCTAATGACGTGTAATGTGCTATATTTTTGACTTTTCTCTTCCAAAACTGCATGAATGCCAAGTAAGGATGTCTCCCATTTTCACCAGGAGATTGGTCTTTAGACCGCCGACTCAACACACCGCACTGCATTTACAGGTGAGAGGTTACAGTGTTGCTAGAAGTCTCATCTAACCTCTAAGGTCACAGTAACAATTTGGCAGAGTAATCCTGGATGGAGATGGTGTTCTTGCGTAGCTCCATCACTACCTTTTAGTGCCGCAGACGTTTTGAGGACGGTGAGATTTCACAGGAAAGTGAACTACAAACTACTACTCTCACCTACTTGAACTCATCAAATCCCTTCCTCCCTCCGGGTCAAGTGAATTCTCATTTTCACTAAGAGAGCTATGTCACTCTGCTGTTGATGTAAAAGTGGCAGAGCCTGATACCTCGGAACAATTGTATGACCAGTCCCTACCCGCTCGTGTTGTTCACCCGCTGATACGCTGAAAATGATGAATCCCTCGGCAACCAAACCCAACCTGTTCTCAGAAACAGCAGGGGGATGAATATATTAAAGTATGACGATTCATTAGTTGAATGTCAACCACTATGTGTGCACAGACAGGGCCTTGCCTTTCAACCATAGTTCATCACATGAAAGAGGACCCAGAGTTAGACTTGAGTCATCCACAAGATAATTTAATAAGTTGCTACAATAGTGCCCTGTATTGAGATAAGGAATATTCACTGGGACGTCATCTGTGAACCTTTGACCTCTATAAAGTGATTTTTTTTTTCCCCCTGTGATAGAATCTTTTTCATTTTCTAATCTGAATGTGAGTGAGCTTTATGTGCAGCCACCCTCTCATATTAGAAAAAAAAAATCAACAGACATCACAGATCCACAAAGATTATTGCCAGTTTATTATGGACCACAACCAGGGAAAAGGATTTTGAGTGTAAAGCAAATCAGAACACAACAAAAACTATTATAAAATAGCTACAGTTTAGGGCTAAAAGTGTTAACTTGATATCTACTGAGTAGCTGTTCTATATCTTAGACTGGGTTTGTGTAAATGTTTAAAATCCTTAGTACCAAGTCTCACAAAAGAAGCTACGGGTGGTACATAATACACTGCTACTAAAAGAAGAATGGTAGGACGAACTTCCACCTATCAGGCCCCTCTCCTGTGGAACCAGCTGCCAGTTTCCCTACAGAAGACAGATCACCAATATAGTCTTAAGATTAGACTCAAAACATTTCTTTTTTATAAAAAATTGTGAATTTAATTCATAAATTATAATTAGGGCTGGAACAGGAACCCTAAAGCATCCCTTAGTTTTGCAGCTACTCTCTAAATGTAGTTTGGCTGGAGGTCTTTTACTGTTAAAAGGGAGTTCTTCCTCCCCACCATCGCCACATACCTGGTCATAGGTCCTGTCTCTAATACTGTAAGGTCGCTACTTTGCAATATAAAGTACCTTGAAATGACTGTTGTTGTGAACTGGCACTATAAATAAAAGTGAATTGAATTCTATTTACTACAGTATGTTATCCTGTGTGTGTGTGTTCGTTTGGAAGCTCTGAGCAGAGGCGTTGATGATCTGACAAGTTTTTAGGCCATAGATTTAAATTCAAAATGATCCCAAATAGGTAATTTTATATTCTCTTTCCCAACAAACCAAGTTTTGTTTCTTTTATGACTACATTTGCTTAAGCTTGAGTAAGGTTAGTTGTAACTCCCTCCAACACCTCCATTGGACTGGCCATAGCTGAAGAGTCGGTAATTCTTTGTAAATCTTTCATTTTAAATTATTTTAAAATATTCAACTAAGCCAAATTTTTCACGTCTAATTTTTGTTGCTTCTTTTATTTTTGTTTGTTTTTGTGAAATGAAATGCAGGTGAGATGAACCTTCTATTCATTACAATATTTAACAAGCTAGCGGGACTAAATGGAGTTTGCCCAGGTGTCATGATACATTGAACAAATTAAAAATTAAAAATTCTGTTTTGTTGTTCAAAGCACTTTAAGTACTTTGCTTCCATGTAAGACTAAAAGACCCAACCCTTTCTGCTATGGAGGCGTCTGTATCAAAGCCAGGCTGCTTCTGTTATCTCCAACCATTTTTCATTTTTCAGCATTGCCAGTCGTGTGTGTTTTCAAACCAATTCAATGATATCAGTGTTTACCCACTGATATAAGGTTGTTATTCACTCTTTAATTCACAGTTCTAATTGAGAATTATGTAAAGATTTGCTGGTGTACCTTGGGCCTAGCGGTTGGGAAAGAGAACCTAATGTTTCAAAAGAAAACAGATCAAAAAATTGGATGTGTAGAGCTGAATGTTGTGCATTTAGGCCTTGCAGTTGTGTAGGCTAAACTGTGTGACGTTTATTTTAGGCAAAAACTTCAAAAAGTAGCCTGGGGCTTTAGAGGTTGATACAATAATGAAAGGATGGCTTTCTCTACACAAACTCCTGCTAATGAAGATCATGGCATGTGATCAAAAGCTCCAGAAGTGCTACAGAGGAAGGCTCTGAGGTGAGACTATTGTGTCACCTGCTAATTCCAAGTGTTACTTTCGATTATCCTGTTAACACAGCTACCCTTTGTCGTATCAGTGTAAATTTTGAATAAAACCTGTTAGCAAGGCTCATAATACAACTGTCCGTCTATTGCAATGCAAGGGTTCAGTGAGGGATTTTTCCCTGGTCCTTCAAGAAGATGAAGGTAAAAATATTAATGTCACAGTATTATCTTTATCTGTCATGCACAGAGAATTTCACCGCAAACTTGGTACAGCCTGAAATTTTTGGAGCAAAATCCCCAAGGCAAATTCATGCAGTAGAAAGATATGACCCCGGCATACAAAAAGAAAGGCCAGAATTCAGATTTTAATACTTAATTTTGAAGTCACTGCTGGTAAGTGATCTTCACGCTCTCTGCATACTAATTTGCACAGATGTCGTCCTTGAGAACCGTGTGATTAATAATGGATACAGTGTGACTATATGCCAATGGCTTGGCAGATCTGTGGAGCGGTGAGCTGCAACACCGGGTTTGAAAATGTGCCTCCTTCTATCTCCACATCTCAAACGGAGTGTGTTGAAATTAACTGGGACAAATAGGAGTTAAATTTCGCCACCTTAAAAACAGATCATTTTGTTCATGCTTCTGCAGCAAAAGAATGCAGGGAACCAGTGAAATCCAATCATGAAGTCAGAGCCTGCATCACAACTACCTGCAGCATGTATTGCATGACATCTCTATAAGCCATTTACAAAAATATGGGTAATGGTATCCTCAGTAAAGCAAACAAATAAATAAATGATCCAAAGCACATGGTTCCAGACTGATATTACAACATGCTGTTGCAAATTTAGATCCATATAAAAATAAATACTGCATACCAAGCCAGTAACATCTGCGTCACTGCACCTTCGCATGCATCTTCAATGATGGGTGTGAGAGCGCTCTGAATGTGATGCAAGAAAAGCCAAGCCTGCAGAACGATGTTTAGTTAACATGTAAATATTGTATACAGTGCGCACTGCGTGTAAAACAAATACATTAACCAACTGTACTCATTTGCTGGAGGCCCCTTTCACATCTCTTGAAAAGTTTAAACTCAAAGTAAGCAAGTTAAACATCCGTTATTACACAAAACTGAACCACTTTATTAAAATTTAGCAAAGAGACTCTATATCTGGGCTAAAGAAGACGCCAAAGTACTCCTGTTAACTAACGTTTTATTGCTGATGAAGACACTATGCATTAAAATGTTAGCAATTTAATAAACCTAGGGTGTTAAATGAATTCGAGTGGTCCAGTGCTTCCTTTGAGTTCAGTCTTTATGAAATGACCCAGAGATACTCTTCTCTTCCTCTGCTACACTGTCTGCTTCTGTGAGGTGTCTGAAGCACACCTCTTTATATTTCTTTCAAATCTTTTCCAGCCCTGTTATTAAACGAAGACTCCAACGGGGTTTTTTTTCCTGTGCTGTATGAACTACTTTGAAAATGGAAGAACAGATGGAGTTTTATTGCAATTCTAAAAAAACATATCAAGAGGAAATGGTGGATGGAGAAGTCTTCGCCTGAATTACAAAAAGAGTCCATTTATTGGCACTTGCTTTACGAAGTACACTATAGTGACATGCACCATTTGCCCTAATGGTGGTAAAGTCTTAATTCTACATCTCCTGGAAATAGAAAGTTTGCTATTCTTGATCCGTTTAATAGGTAGTTGTGGACAAATTAGATCTGCAATCACATTAGAAATTCAAAATGTGGCTGTTGCAGAAGGTGGTTTTTATGGACAGTAACTAAGCCTCTGCTGCAGCACCTTGTGGGTCTGTGAAAGTCCTGGTAACCATTGGAAACAGTCTTCTGTGCAGAGGACAAAAGGAAAACCTGAAGGATGGGACCTGCCAATGATTCTCCCTTGTGTGCAGCCACAAGACTCACAGGCCATGTTGATTTACTGACAAAAACAAGGTCCCCCTCTGCGTGAGCCAATGTTGGTGTGGAACACACCGCTCAAACAGGATATTTCACTCTTTACTGGAGCTCATCTCTCAAAGGTAATGGCTTGGAAAATCTGGACGTCTTTAAAAAGCAAGAGGGACTACAAGACTATTATACATTTCTTATCCTACTGACATTGCCATCACAGCTTACACAAGCTGACACAGGGCCACTAGATTATTACTTTCTCATAAGCGGTACAGTCCAAAACAAAAGGGGAGCGCTATCATAGAGGCTTCACGTAGTGATGTCTGCCAGCATGGCCCAGGCTGATACGGTGTCAATCCAAACCACTACACCTACAGTACCGCAATCATTTCAGGCTCTTACAGGAGGAGGAAGCTGGAATCGTTCCAGGAGTAGTGGGTGACAGCTCAGCCCTTTGTGTGCCAAAGGCCTTTTATTGGAACCTTGTACCACTGTACTGTAGGATTTTAGTACCTTAATCCAATAGGTGATCAGGCCACGGCAAACCACCTATTAAAGATTCTGAAAATATATATCCGCGCACCACGAGAACATGTGGTCAATAGTTAGTGTACAAGACTTAGCTCGCTAAGCCGGCTTATACTTTAGCTCATAGCACTCCTAAGCTTCTTAACGAGTAAGCTCAAACGGAGCTAATTATTCAGGCAACCTCCGTCTCGTGGAACACAGCCAGGGATGAGAACCTAGTACCATAAATTTGGCAATCTGGTACTGTAACACATGGAAGCTGTGTAATCACCTAGTTTATAAAGCATACTGTATGAAAAGCATGGATTGCTCTCCAGAAGAGTGACATTACACTCTTACATCTTTATTATTCTTACAAGGTAGTCTCACACGGGGTCTTTGTCAATCATAATCCTTTGCTTCTAGTTTGACTTAGTATGCTTAAACTGTGTTGTAGCGATATCTTGATGTTTCACTGATTTCTTTTATGTCTTCTAATTCCGAGCTGGCTTCTGTCCACAAAAGAGCCGAAAGCTGACTCACACTGTTAATTGTTATTCATCTTAATATGGCTCTCCCAAGTGCTTTTGTCATTTTAATTTAGTTACTTCAAAGTCAAAAACTCTCTTTCATTGTGCTGTTTAGTTATGTTGCTCACTCAAAACCAGAAAATGGGAACACTGTGCAAATCACATTAAAGGGATTTTGAGTTTGTGAAGATTAAAAATTCGCTGCATTTGTAGGTCGCTGTAAATATGTTCTTTAAAATAGTAGTTCACTATAAAGTGGAAAACATGCTTCTGGAATTCTTTTTAGATAGCTGATCCAAATTCTCCTCACCAGCAGAGATACACTAGCATCTAAACTTCAGAATAACAAATGCCACGGTAACGGCTCACATTCGGCAAAGATTTATGTTCTAAAATCCTGCTTGAGCTTCTTTTTCTGGCACATCTACACTGATCCCCCCCCCCAATCTATGAAAAATGCTCACCGAGGTGCTTCATCACCTGCCATACTGACAACTTTATAATTTCATTTTGCTTATTAGCATATTACCTAAAAACTCATTTATGAAAGACTATTGGAGCACCTTCGAGGATCACTGTTGCGCAAAGTAAACATAATTGTCTATGTAAAATTCTACAGTAATCTAATCCAACACAACTGACAGAATTACTAACAAAGACAAAAACAATACAGTGAAGATAATCATGTATTTGAATAATAGTCGGGCAGACCTTTCTATTGGAAGCGTAATGAACTTCAGCTGTATTTGCATTATAATGTCCGGGCCAGGAGGAAAGTGGTGAAAGCAGCTGTGCACGGGGTGCTTTTTAAAGACTCAAAC
>VOQJ01046884.1:3869-14941 GCA_015052665.1 Apistogramma diplotaenia | reverse complement strand
GACACATGTGTCAGCTTTTTCTCTGTGTGTGTGTCTGTGTGTGTGTGTGTGTGTGTGTGTGTGTGTGTGTGTGTGTGTGTGTGTGAGAGAGAGAGAGAGAGAGAAACAGAGAAAATACAAAGCCCATCTATCAACGTGTGTTTTGCTGTGTTAAAAAAACTAAACAAGCTGGACAAACTGTGCTGTTTGGATTTCACCCTCCAGTTAAAATTTGGTTGTTGCTCATTTTCAAGTAAACTTTCAGAGTTGAGACATTTCAGCCTCATAATTGCCGCTTTTCTTTAATCGCTCGCAGAGCCTCAAAAATAATTCAGTTTTTGTCTTAAACGCGCCTCCTCTCTCCCGCTCTCTCTCTGTCCCTGTGTTTTTTTAATTGGCATATAGGGAGGCTTGTTTGTTTTTGTTGTCTGCTGTTTCTTAAATGTGTGTGTTCGTGTTCATGTGGCCCCCAGTGTCCCAACAAGCACCGCGGTAGGTGTTGGGAGGCGCTTTCGGCGGCAACAACAAAACAACACAGAAAACACACAGGAATAGGCACAACAAAATACATAACAAACACACACACACAGGCAGACAGACACACACACCACTCAGACACAAAACCTGTTAAAATACACGAAAGCATAACACACACACACACACACACAAATGTGCACATCCTCATAGAAACACACAGAAAAACACATAAACAGTAAATGGAGGAGTGACACACACACACACACACACACATACGTATACACACTCCTGTTGCCTCTCATGGGGCGCCATCTTGTGGTAATATCAGAGCCAGCAGACACAAGCAGAGTGATGCTTTTTGTGAAAATGATGAATAATATCACTTTTTTATGTTGTGTCAGCAAATTTGTAACTTAGAAAACACAAAATTATAAAAGGGAACATATTCAAATTGTAATCATCAAACACTGAGCGATTGTACGTCTTTACATATCAGACAGAAACACAAGGATTCGGATCAGTTTTGTAACACATCATTAATCAGCAAAATGTTCATACGTCATTATATTTGGCAGTTTTTTTAAATTTATTTTCCTTTTGTTTTATGTAAAAATTGTTTTCTTGATTAGTTGCTAAATCTATGAAATTGAAATCTTGAAAAAAATAAAATTAAATCTGACATTTTTAAATAGATGATCAGTTCATGAAAATATCTGACAGAGAAAAACAAGTTTTCATATTATATTTCATAATATATAAATGTTTTCATACTTCATTTTCAAGCTACGATTAAAAAGTGGCCATATTTGATTTTTTCTTTTTAAAATGACTAAATATAAAATAAATATATTATCGATGTCACTGCTGTGAATATTGTCTCAGAAAAAAAAAGATATATCGTACTTTTATGCATAATTTGACACGTCTGTTTTGCATGTATTGTTGTGCTGTGCGTTGTGTTGTTCATGTGTTATGTTTAAGAGGAGCTGGGTGGGTAAGAGGGAGCTGTGTGCTCACACGTTTGGCAGACAAACTGAGTCTGAGTGACAGTAAAGTTTCAGTCTATCTGAGTCGTGTGTAAAATAAAACATTTGCTCACGTCTGCTGCTTCTCACACACACATTCAGCTGCTGAACAAAAGATGGAAAGTCGATTACAAATCGAAAAATATTCATTGATCAGTGTTAAACAAGTGTTTACCGAGTGCCCGTGGTCTGAATACTGAGTTGGTGTCCAAGCATCCAGATTTTGTTGCTTCTTTGCAGCAACATTTATATTTGAGGGACTCTGTCCTACAGTACAATATCAGAATCAGCCTTAATTTTTGAACATGTGAATCCATTTAAGGAATGTGTTTGATTTTTTTAAAAAAAATTTTGTATGTGTTCATTAACTTACACATGCTGCCATATAGCAGCAGAAGAAAAAAGCCTCATGAAGTCTGGTCCAACCAGCACTCACACAGGTGTGTCCCAGTCTGAAAAGACATCGTCTGCCCCTCGACCTTCACCTCAGGTGAGGAACAACTTCCATGAATGAGGGGAGCAATGCATTTAAACTCATTTATATCTGATTGGTCTGATTTTAATGTCTTTGTCACAACAGGTTACAAATGAATG
Source organism: Apistogramma diplotaenia (assembly GCA_015052665.1). Taxonomy (NCBI): domain Eukaryota; kingdom Metazoa; phylum Chordata; class Actinopteri; order Cichliformes; family Cichlidae; genus Apistogramma; species Apistogramma diplotaenia. The sequence goes on along the minus strand of VOQJ01046884.1, from coordinate 12,866 downwards.
AAAAATGCACGTGCTTTCCTTGTATTCATGAAAATTACCATATGCCATTTATCTCAAAGGTTTCTCTTTACATTCATAACATGGCGCGTCTTCGACCATTACTGCCTCGGCCAGTGCAGGTGAAAGTTTGATTTACTGTCCATAAAATAAGGACAAATTTGCATGAATATTTTACAAGAAGAAATTAACTTTTGGAATTGATCAGGATCTCGTTCCAGGAAATTTTGGCCAGACAATTGCAACTTGAGGCAAAATTGAGCATTTTGTATCATATCTTATCTGTATTACATACCAAGTTGGAATTAAAAATAAAAAAAGTTGGGAGACTTTCTGCTGCTCTTCTCAACAAAGTGATCCAGGGACCCAATTCATGTGTTAAAATGAACCAGGCACGCTCTCATTGTCACTGCATTCTGGCAATAAAACCCACAAAAATAATGAATACGACATTTAAATGTGGAAAATTAGCAGCATTATAGTAGTAGAATGATCTTTTCATGTAGCATTTACAGCACAGTAATAATTGGAGCAGTAAAGGTGCCAACAGGAAGTACAGTAAACAGTTTTACAGTACTCTACAGCAGTAGCTGTACTATGGGTGGTATAGAGAGAGTGGTGATGTTGTATTAGGCCTTGTTGTATTATCTGTCACTGCCATATTAGTAATAACATCATCGGGCTGGTTTGGCACCATCAGCAGTGGAAGTAACACTGTTCCTGACAGCAGCAGTGTGGCAGTGCTCTTCTCTACATGTTCACTGTTTCTGCCTCAGGAAGTCGAACATAAGCTGATTGTTTTTGATTCCCATTTGAAAGTGTATGTCACAAAGTAACATGGATTTTCCTGCCACGATCCTGTCGGGACCTCTGACTCCTGCTTTCTCTTCTCTGAGTGAGATGGAGGGATTACTTGGTGTCAGTGTTGTTGACCCTCTCAACTTGTCTCTCTAAAAACCTGTTTCCGCCTCGTACCCCTACGCCTCCCCGAGGCCTCTTTTCTGCCACCGGACATTACCATCAAACTGAGAACACAGGGAAAAACCTGGGAGGCTTCAATACCTCTGCTGACAGGGCGATCTGCTCTGACATCCTGGTAGACTTAATCTAGGACACTATCAGTGTGGGAAAAGGCAAAAAAAGCACCTTTCAGACCATTGTCTGACCATAATCAAAACTAAAGGAAATACTGGAAAATTGTGTAAAGAGTAATTAATACTTTGCAGTTGGTGTTGCCAAATACTTTCTGAAAATATATGCTGAAATATATCTAAGGAAAGATGTTCATAGATGGGGCGCATTTGTAAAAAGACTTTGGAGTTTGCAGAAAATGTTTTAGGTTCATTTCAGCATAAAAGATACTTTGGAAATTAGCTCAATATAAAAAATCCCAGCGATGCAGATACATCATACGAGCACTGGAGCTCTGTTTCTGTCACTTACTGCAGTAAGTTCTGTCCACTTGACATTGTAGAAAATGTCAGGCTAGACTTTGTGCTGCTTTTGAATATTCTACAGTGAAAGAAATGTCCACACCAAGCAAATAGCATTTCCCACTTAAGAAGTTATCTAACAGTATTTTACCATTCTGAAGGTGCAGAATTTGATCACAGCGGTGTCCTGTCTGCCTGCGGATCCTTTAGTCTGGGATAGCTGCAGGTTTGGAACTTGTTCTGGCTCACAGGAAGGTCATCAGGATGGATTCTGGAGAGATTGTGTTCTGTGCTGCGTTCCTTAGGTGTGAGTGAGCAGTCATTTGGTGAGTGTGTTGTCCTGCTGGAGAAGGCAGCTGCCAAAGGAGGTTGCGGTTGCTCTGCAACAATGTTTTGGTGGTCAAAGTAACATCCACATTGCTGTTTCCCAGCAGAACCTTCTATTATAACAAGACTTTCAGTTTATTTACTTCATCTGTGATTTAAATGCGATGGCTAATTAATCTATACAGTCAATACTGGCCAGCTGACCATCATTTACTGAACATTTTCCTGAGGATTAAATGTGGAAGTATTTTGCTAGAAATGTTAGAACTGAATTGAAACTGTGTCTGGTTGGTTTACCAGCACCTGCCTGTCTATCTGAAACTTTTAGTTCTGCAAGGCTTTAGCCCCGGTGTTCTCAACCATCTTTGGTGGCAAAGATGTTCATGTACGGTGTCCCAGCCTACTGATGTTAAACATAAAATTGAATTGAACTTGTAGAAACACATTGTTAGTGGGCTGTCTGAAGCATTTGGATTAGAATCAATAAGAAAAGAAACACAACACATTACCAAGATGATTTTAAAATATCTTTATTTGAACATGGTCTGAAAAATACTCTTTAAAGTTTCTGTAGATAGCAAACACTGTGTGAGCACTTCAGGCAGGCTGTTTAGAGAGCGAACAGCAGAGGGGTGAAGCCATACAGTACCAAGGAACAGCTGAACACTCTGCACATTGACAGACAGCTCAAAGCAAAACACATTCATTATTTTTTAAAGTCACTACCTGTCCTCCATGATTCACTGCTGGTGAATATCAAAACCCTCAATGATTGTCCATAATATGAAAATAAGTTACTAAAGAGATGTATTAAAAGTAAGCAATCTATGTAAAGTTAGGCAAAAGTGGTAAAAGCATATACTTGTTTATTCTCACTGAGTTGGATGATGATGGTTAGGCCTCTTACATCTGCCTGTCAAATACAAAGCTGGAGCACGGCAATGTCTAGCTTAGCTTAGCAGAAGCAAACAGCTAGCTTAGCTTTGTTGAGTGCCTGAAAAAACAAAACAGCTAATCACTTGTCATATATGTCATATATCTTTTTTTTTAATCCTCACAATAACTAAAGTGTAAAGTGGTAATGCTTCTTGGCCAGATTAGTGATTTCTGGCATTATTCTCACATGGTAATGTCAGCAGCTAGCAATGTGTCAGGTGAGTTGCACTAAAGCCCTTGTTGTTCAAATACTTCATGGAATTTGCGCATATTGTTTTTAGAAGGTAAATGAAGCACAAACATATTTCTGCCAGTCTGTCTTAATTTTATCCCTTTAATTGGATACTTCATGCTGTAGAACATTTCTGCCCCAGCGTAGTTATGTCTTCACATATTTGTGAGTCGTAGTGAATAAAGCAGATTATATGATTTAAACTGCTCAGAAAAAGAATTAAAAGAACACTTCACCATCACAATGAGTCAAAGCCATTTAAACTTCAGGTATATCAGTCTGTGCAGTTAGGAAGCATAAGTTGGTTTCACCTGCTTTGGTACAAATAAAAGTGACAACAAGTGTACTTGCCAGCAGCAAGATAGCTCACAGAGGGGTCAGATGGTGGCCACAGACCATTGCTCTCTTCTTATCCTTCCTGACTGACTTTTCTCCAGTTCTGCTTCTTACGAGTGTCCCCGTTCAGAGGTGAGAAGTAACGAAGTACAAATACTTTGTTACTGTGCTTAAGTAGATTTTTCAGGTATCTGTACTTTACTTGAGTATTTTTGGACTATTTTTTACTTTTACTCCCTACATTTTTACACAAATATCGTTTCTTTCTACTTGTTACATTCTCAAACAGACTCGTTACTTTAGCTTTAACATGTCTGAGAGAAGTTTGCATTTCCAGTCACTGCGCCGTCAAACATCAAACGGTCTCAGCCTGAATGGAGGAACAATAACACATAAGAGACGATACTGGCATGTCCTCCATCACTTATCACATATAAAGAGATTATGTATCATTTATAGCACTATAATCAGGGCTAACAGGGCCGGACAGAGTCTGTTATAGTTGTGCTCACGGTCCTTCAGCATGTTAGCTAGCTCTGCTGAAGAGGAGCGAAAATAACAGCAGTAACGTGTTGCAGCTAATTTTAAATGTAAAGTTTCTAAATGCTCAACAAATATCAGCAAACACACAAAGTATGTGCAGTTTGTCACACAGTGTGTCTGCGAGCTAAAAGAACAGCTGCTGTGTTTCCAGGAGAGAAAAGAGAGAGAAGTTCACTCAGAGATGGAGGAAGAGGAGGAGAGGAAGCAGAGAGGTTAGATTTAAAGGGAAGAACTGCAGAACAAACTGCGGTACACTAATTTTGTGTAATGCAAAGATTGTATGAAAATACTGCAGTTTAGTGCTGATAAACAGGTCAGCTTGCTGTACTGTATTTACAGTAAAGCTCTGTGTTGGCGCACAGAGGCTGTGTTCATGCTCAGAGTTACAGAAGTGAAGCAGAGACGAGTTTGAATCAAAGCTGCTGATGCTGAGATTCATTCACTGAATCCAATATTTATACAACCTGATACTTTTACTTTCTTACTTTGAGTACATTTCAGAGTCTCTACTTTTTTACTTTTACTGTACTTAAGTAAAGAAGTTGAACAAGTACTTCAACTTTTACCAAAGTATATTTTAACAGAAGTACTTGTAGTTCTACTTAAGCACAGAATGCCAGTACTTTTGCAGACATGAAAAAGTCTATATAATCTAATAATGTTCAAGTAAAGGTTTGTGAAAAGGAATTTGATGTTCTTAATGTTTCACCATGCCTCCTTGGGGAGACAGCCGGGTTATAGGTTTCAATCAGGAGACTTGATCTTTTTAAAGAACATAGTTGAACACATGAAACCATTGGGCTCTCCTCATATTATTCCCCCTTACTTTTATAAGGACGTCTTCCCTAGTATTGGGCACTCTATCCTCACCATTGTAAATAGTAGCCTGCTGTCAGGTGATGTTCCTGCGAGTTTTAAACAGCCTCTTCTTAAGAAGCCTAGCATTGACTATATTGTTTTGGGTAACTTCAGGCCTATTTCTAAACTGCCTTTTATATGCAAAATACTATAAGAAGCAGTACTTCCTCAAATAAAGCTTTTTTTAGACCACCACAACATTATAGAGCCATTTCAATCTGGTTTTAAAGGTCAGCATAGTACGGAATCAGCCCTGGTAAGGGTTCTAAATGGTATACTTAGAGCTAATGATTCTGGGAACTATGTCACTCTACTTGCTGCCTTTGGGCTCAATTCTGCGGAAGCATGAATTTCTTTCAATTGCTACACAGACAGCACTCAAATATTTATGCCCTTGAAGAGAGATGCAAAATGGAATGTGAATCACAGACTCTAGCCCCCTTAAATTGAGACAAAATTAACTCCATACAAGTGGTCCATGGGTAAACTAGAGCAAAGACTGTTCAGATAATACAGTACAGTGTGTCTACTACTGCCCTTTGCTTGGTTGTGTCTTTGACAAGGGGACTGCCAAGGTGGCTGTATACTGATGTGCCAGATGGTGGCAGCACATGAATAATACATCATTACCTTCAGAATTGTCAGAATCGCTACTCTACGAAAAGTGGACTGAAGTTGTACCAAATTCCAACGGGATCACCACCGTTTCAGAGAAGCCGGAGGGATCTCTGTTTACAAGCCATCAAACGTATTAATGAAAATTGGACTGACGACACAATCAGAAATATTTGCATTTATTGTCAGGTTTAGATAAATACTAATATCTAAAGTAAACAGCGTTAGCCTGTTTAGCCTTTAAACTGTAGTGTGGCTACTATTTACTGGTGAGGTACTGCCGGGGAGTCCTGATTTTTAAATTAATATTCCAATATAGATATGCAATATGCAGTGTCAGTCAAGCAAGCTAGAAAAGCAAAGTATTCACCCTGCCATCAGGCACAACTCACTGTGAGGATGTAATTCACTGACTTGTTCTGTCTGTTTCAGTGCACAGTGGTGTTAAGCCAGTTGATCTTTCTAGTTTGGTTACTTATAATCTTTTACATAGTGACCTATTTCAGTTGCTTAGTTCCTGAGTATTATCAAAACATGCCTTATTCTTAATCAACTGGAAATTGTAGGAGCAGCACTAACCTATCAAGCTCTTTGCTCATGAGCTTTTTCAACAGCACTCGCCTGCTCTGTCAAACACTGTCTGTGTGCCCAATATTTAGTTACTCATTGACCTTCTTTACATTTAAATGTAATAAACGTAGCTCTTTTTTTTCCTTGCAAAATATATGGCACTTATCAAAGCAAGCCTTCTGGTTAGTCAACTGCAAATTGTAGTTGAGGCATTCTGTGGGCATATCGAAACATAGTGTTCAAAGATGGCTGTTGTGAATTTTAGGTAAATCAAATAATACTGAATTCAGCTGAAAACTGTCATTAAAATTCACAATTAAAAGTTTTATTGCATAAATAATTGTGTGGCGACAGTGTGTATCCGCCTTCACTGACTGGCCTCTCAGCCATCAGGCTAAACTCGGCTCCTTTTATGCATTCACTTATTCACAAGGGGTCATCACACATGTCGGCAGATTTATTTCATTCATTAATTTTTATTTTAATGCCAAATGCTCTTCCTGACACAACACCAAAGTGGTTTGCATTTTTCCACAGAAAGGATCTGGAAGCTTTCACTTGTTTGAATGTGTAAATCACTACACTAGCCACTAGCCTACTTGTCTCGAAAAGAACCCAACATACAATCCGATCATTTCCATGGCCACAAACGTTTACAAAGTACCTAGGCATGCAGGCTGACGGTGACACAGTGAAAGAATGAGTTGCTCTCAGGAGGTACTACCAAGCCTGAGAAAGCCCCCTTGTAAAACCATGGTTACTGCATTAAAACCATTAGAAACCATAGTGGATTTTCACAAGTGATGACTGGAGAGCAGTCCACAATTTACTGCCAACAGCCTGTGTTCATGTTTTTGAATCAAATTTTCAAGGAAATACATGACTTTCTCTTTTTGATGTTGAATTTACATTAAGTATTTTTTTTTTAATTTAACCTTTATTTATAAAGGTAGTCACCTTGAGACTCAATGTCTCATTTACAAGTATTTGCGTGTCGGCAGAGAAAAAAAGCATTTGCTGTACTATAAGAACGCTAGAGTACAACTCCATGTGTTCGAGGAGCAAAGCCCATGTCTTTTGGAGTAATAGTCTAGTCAAATAAAGAATGGCCACATTACCAGTACTCAAAATTGCTGTGACCACAACAGTGAAAAAAACACAAAAAAAAATCCCACATAAATTCTGAGACAACAATGAGCCGTGTGCTGGTGGAAATATTATTGTTCGGGTGTGCTTAATGCTTAAGGTACTTGCCAGCGTGACATGTGCAAAACAGGGGGCAAAAACAGGACTCCAAATTTGAATAAAATTTGTTTTTGGAGTAAACCAGAGAGCCTGGAAAAATGGACAACATGCAAACTCCACACAAAAAGGCTTAGGCCACTGTGGATACAAACCCAGACCTTTTTGCTCTCAGGCAACAGTGCTAACCACCACACCACCATGCTGAAGACTGAAGGTTACTATAAGAAATCATACTTTGAAAAAAAAATCCAGGAAGGTGACAATATACACAGAAAGTCAGTTTGGCTTTTCTTCAGATACACTGATTCATTGAGCCAAAAACAATGGTTTGTCTCTGCAGGAGGAATAAACAATAAATGTATTATTATGAATTTCTCAGGTCTAACTTGATCGTACTAGTTACAGAGGATATCCAACAAAAACCAGTATTACCACCTCACGGTTACCTACACTAACCAAACAAACTGCAGTAAACACGAAAAGCTTTCCAGACTTGATCTTTGACCTTTTCGATATAAAGTGGATATATAATGTTTTTACACATCTTTTTAAAATAAGATAGGATCATGTTTATTTGTCATATGCACAGTTATACACAGTACAATGCATTTTTTACCTGAAGAGTTTGTGTGAAACTTGATCACAGGTACTCTTTGAATTGTTTATTCTCAGAACTCCTCAGATGCTCATTTTATACTCAATAATGTCACTGACCTGTGCCAATTAACCCAATTAGTTGCAAAATGCTCCTTCCAGCTGTTTTAGGGGGAATCATAGCTGCAAACACCCTGTAACAGGGAGGGGGAATCTAAAGGTGGCACGGGTTTAACAAGCCCGTATTTATTTCAAGGCTTTAGTTATTTAGCACATTTAAATTAATATAAATAAATTATATTAATCAAATTCTATAAATATTTTTTTAAATATTTTAAAAAGTTGTAGTTTTTTCTCTTCTTTCCTCAGGTCAGTAAAAATACACAGGGGCCAGTAAAACTCTGAGCCACAGATGCTGTGCTGCTAGGCTGAACATTATTATTGTTAACATTATAAACTCAATCAATTACTGACATCTGCGCCATGTCAATGTCTGAAACAAGACACGCTGCATCAGAGCACAGGACAAACCTCAGTTCTGAGAATGTCCCTTTCAAGGCTCACAACCACAGATACTCATTAACTAGCACACAGCCACACACTCATAGCGTTTGCATGCCATATTAAAATTGGATTTTCATAAATGTAAACCTGTGTGTGTGTGTGCGTAAGGTTCAGTTCTTTTGGCAGATACTGCATGCTTTTAAACTATTAAAACATTGGGTTTGATTTCAGAAATTACAACAAGCAGTTTATTTTAAAAGGCCTGTGCTTTTCCATTCCTATTTACTATTCTCATGACTAAGACATTCTTATTTTTATCCAATTACTCAAGTGATCAGTAGAATAATTGATAAAACACTTGTTGTAGTAAAATAAACAATAGCTGCAGCCCTGATCCCAGTATACAGTATGTCACACCCAGCCACACCCTTAAGAACTGGTTCACCCTAAAGACAAAACTCCCAAAACAAGCTAAGCAATGCAGTGTAGTGCAGAGGTGGATTATGACACCAGCTCTCAACCACGTAAAATGCAGTCTTCAGATCCCTCCCCAGGTGTCTGAACCCCCACTCACACTTTACTTCAGGTGACCTCAATAGATCATATGATAGGGTGGGGTGAGGTCTGACACTGGTTTCCATGTGGAAACCCCTGGTGGGATGACCCATGCCTTTTTTCCTCCACACCTTGGCTCATCTGATGATGCATATGAACAATAGTGGGTCAATGGCCACTTTCTTTTTGGTTTTAGAACTCTGTGATAAGAGGTGAAACATCTTCAAAAGTTTTAAAGAAGGCTAGTTGCCA
>VOQJ01046883.1:89627-105375 GCA_015052665.1 Apistogramma diplotaenia | reverse complement strand
TAACAAGAACCGGTCACATCCTCGATGTAGAAGAAGGCCTCTGTGCAGACGTACCAGACAGCTGTTGCCACCACCAGAGACACCAGCCGCCGGCCGAGGAAGGAGACGCTCCTGTTGAAGGAGGAGTTGGACAGGAGCAGGAAAGGGGTCAGCAGCAGCAGCGCTCATCGTATCTTATCTTGTTGAAGGAAAAAGATGAGGCTGCTTGGGAGGCATTAAATTTCTTCACATTTAGATCGATCAAAATATTATTCAAGACATATATATTAAATGCATAAGTGTTTCTTTGTGCTGCCCAGCAAGCTGATGTTTCAGGTGAGTTTCATTCATGCACTTTATTCATCTCTCAGGCTTACATTAACTGCCCCATTTGGAGGAATGAAACCTGTAATTTTGATGCATGTGTGGGTGGCATTTATGCAGATTTGGTCCAAAGTGAGCCGCTGATTGTAAATGGTAAGCTGAGAGCCAAACAGTTTGGCGCAGAATGACTGTGTTAAGGGGCTGAAGCTGATCTGACAGCAACAAGGAGGCCTGTTCATGACGAGGAACAAATGTGGCAGGTTTCTGGCAGGAAACATGAGGAGGTCTCAGATGCATAGTAAGTGCAATGTCACAACTTTTTGGATTTAAACAAATGTCTATGTTGCAGTGCTTGTATTCATTTATTTTATTTTTTTGGTCATATTTTTAAAAAAAATCCTGCCTCCAAATTAGCCCTGGGCTTGTACAGCATGTTACAAGTCCCAAGGCAGCCACTAACAAGTCCACAGGCACATTACTCTGGCAGAGAAACAAGCACAGTGACATTTTGATGGTCACATGCTGCTCAGATCTTAATGCTGTTCACTGTGCTCAACGGGAGCTGTCGAGGTCCGTTGGGAGGCTGGGGGAGACTTGAGGAGACTTGAGGTGAGGCATTATTCAGACCAAAAATACAAGGTCTCTTAATGCACCCCGTGGAACGGAGCCCATAAAATGTTGTGTGTATTGGCACTGCTGAGGTGAAAATATTCATCTCATTAGAGCAATCTCATGAGGGCGCTGCGTGCTGACTGCAGGCTGTCACCCCTACTTTACCACCTGCCCTCACAACTTCATTTTTCTTGTGTCCACCTCCCCAGTGGCAATGCTCGTTATCTATCACATTTTAATGCTGGCCTGCCATTAATCCTAATTAAGATTATATGAACTGCTACTGGCAGTTTACACAAGATATTTAATACTTAAAAAGATGATTATCTGTAGCCAAAATTACTAACTGGGCTTATCATTTAGCTCCAGAACCTCATATTTCCTTATTCTAACCTCAATAATTGACTTTGTCTTTATTATAGGCCTTATCTGATAATTAATTAATGTTGGAACTGACTCTCAGCAGGTACTGTTCTGAAGATTTTGAAGGTCAAGGTTTTCAAGACATTTCTGTTGCACATGAAGTAGGTAGAAGTTGGTGATGGTGAAAAATTCTTAAAAACTTGACAAAATTTAAACTGGTATTTTGTACTGAAAAGCCCCAGTTTGAGACTCAGGAAAGAACATGTACTCAAGGACTGTATGAATTTGTATTGTATTGAATTCATTTCTGCTTAATACTTCTTTATGTACTCTGTTATGTAGTCTCAAGGGGGGCTGGGAGGACGGCACCCCCCTCGGCCCGGGCCTAGAGGGAGCTCGGATGGGAGAAAGATTTCAAATAGCCGGGCCAAAGAGAGCTGGAGAAGGCGGGCCCTCCCCTGATTGTATCCAGTATGTAAGAGCACAGCATACGTCCAAAGGCAAAGCCTACCTTACATCACCCATCATTCAAGTTTTACACGGTGCTTTTAAAGGTTGCCACATTCAGGACTGAGTCATGGTTTCTAAAAACTTTACAAGACCGACTGACTTTAGTGATGTAGTAGGTGTAAAATATTGAATAAAATCTTGTTCTGCATGGCTGGCTTTAATTTCACTCTTACATTTAACTTTAACTGTTCTGGATCTGGCAAAAATGCTCGTTGTCAACCACCCAGCAGTGACTTCTACATTCATTGAGGTTTGCACCGCCCTCCTTTTAATTTTTGATTCTTCTCATTGCCGTTCCAACCTCTGAGTGCTCATTCTCCGAGTTAAAACTCATTAAAAACCACTTGAGGAGCACAGTGGGACAGGAGAGATTGAGTGGACTTAACATGTTGTCCATAGAAAATGAGAGAGCAAAGAAAATGGACATACAGAGTGTCATGGACAACTTTGCTGAGCGCAAGGCTCATTGTACGCCCTTCAAATAGTAGTGAAGAGGCCTAAAGTACTTGTGTTTGTGAACATGTGGGCCGCTGAGCCCGTTTTACCAAACTTGAAATAGATAAAGTAGGTGTCAAAATGATCCAATCGCTATCCGTGGTGCTGAACTGCTTTGAATTTGAGTTGGTTTTATGCAGCCCTTCTGTCTGAAATAACCTGTTTAGCTCCTCTCCCAAAAAGCCAACTTTCTTCTGATTGGCTCCCCCACACAAACAGAAGGTTTGAACAGCTGATTGGTTTGGGTGTTCTGCTCTTACTGACATCATACAGTGCCAAGAGCTGAAAAAACTGACTGAAACTAAGCTTTTGGCTCACAGTGATTACTTGTATGTGCGCTGACCTCATTATTTAAAACTTTGGCCATGTTTAATATGAGCATCTAGTGTTGTAAAATAAGGAAAATCATTTTAGGCCTTCTCTTAAAGGTTCATCAATAAATCATAAAACACAGCTTTCCCAGTTCCATGAGCTCAAGGGTGTCTTTGCTACAGGCTTGGGTTTGTGAAATTTAAGTATAGATGACAATAATGAGCAAGTCACTCACACACATAAGTATGGCTTCTGCTAAATTATTATATATAATTGTATGCAGTGGTGATGGACAGGTTAACAGATGAGGCCAGATAAGGATCTCCATTGACTATGATGTTCACAGACGACATTGTGATCTGCAATGAGAGGAGGGAGCAGGTGGTGGGATCCTCTAGAGAGATGAGTCAAAGTCAATCAAAGCAGAATAGAATACGTGTGTGAATGAGAGGGAGGCAGGTGTAACAGTGGAGATGTGAGGAGCAGAGGTAGTGAAGGTAGATGAATTTAAATACAAAGAAGAGAGTGAAAGTGGGTAAAGACGAGTGTTAGCAAGAGCGAAAGGGAAGGTTTACAAGATGGTAGTGAGACCTGCTATGATGTAGGGTCTGGAGACGGTGGCACTAACATGGAGACAGAAGGTGGAGCTAAAGATGTTAAGACTTTCTTTGGGAATGGACAGGATTAGAAATGAGTGCATCAGAGAGACAGCTCAGGCAGGAGGCTGAGTTAGAGAGGCAGGGCTGAAATGGTTTGGACATGTGCAGAGGAGAGAAAGTGGACAATGGATGTTAAAGATTGAGCCGTCAGGCAGGAGGAAAAGAGGAAGACCACAGATAAGGTAGTAAAGGAGGACATGTGGAGAGTTGATGTGACAGCGAAGAAGAGGTTGGAGCCAGATGAGCCACTGTGGAAACCGTTTAGAGGGAGCAGCTGAAAGAGGAAGAGCGCAGTTGCTCGTGTTTAGCAGAAGTCTCCTTTAAGTATATTTAATTAAAAACTAGCAGCGGACCTTTTGCAGTGCAATATTTTTAAATTGACCATTGATACTCAAGTAAAGTATTTTTCCACCACAAATGACTGAATTTCACCAATCAATAAGTAGTCTGAAAAGACTGAAGTCAGAGCAGAGTTGAGGGCTAAGCTGGCGCTAAAGCCACGGTTTGATCAATCACATGTGGTGAGGAGGAGGAACCCCCTTGTTGCACAAGAACGCCTGTCTGCTGAACACTCGAGCCACTTTAGCTGTCAGGTTGGAATAATGTCCTTAGACCCGCAGAGTGGCTGCTTATCTTGTGGTCACACCTGAGGGAAAATGTGTTCAGTCCACTTAATGTCCACTTGTGTTGAAGGCTCAGTGAAACAGTGTGGGAGTCTTTTCAATGTGCCAATCTCAGCTTAACACAGAGCCATCTGCAGAGGTCGTTACTCTTTGATTGATTCTTTGTGTGTGTGTGTGTGTGCGTGTGCGTGTGCGTGTGTTTTCCCAATATGCCAAGTAAATGGCTTTTTAAAATTTAAGTATGTTTCTGCTTCTAATTTCAGAGTTTGACATAACCTTTTATTTAGGTTATATAATAACGAAATGAAATCACACCAAAGAAGTTCTCTGTCTCTCCTCTTTCTGTACACCTATTTCAGTTTGCAGTGAACTGCAGCACTCTCCAGAGAGCAGCAACTAAACATAAGACGGTTTGTTACAGACATAAATATATCCCACAAATTGCACGAGATTTAAATGCAATTTTATTTTTATGCTTGTTACTACCTTAAAAAGATTTCTAGCGTAGCATCAAATTACAGTTCTTGACAAGTATGCTTCACCATAAGTCAGAATACATAACTGTGGTTTCTTGGATGTATTCATTTTCTTCCTGCCTCGCTGCATTTTATCACCCATCACATGGTATTAAAGCACATAAAGCTCAGCTAATGAGTTATTTGGACTCTTTGATTTCACTATCAGCAAATGTCACCATTTTTACATTTAAAGTTAGTTTACCTGTCACTAAAGAGGTCATCTCTAGAGGTGGCTTTCTGTAGTTTTCCGAACAGAGGTTTCCAAAGCTTAGACTGGGATGTGGGGGATCAAATCAGATTACTTTTGCTTCTGCTGCTTTAAGTTCAGCTTTCTTTATTCCTCATTGGTTTCCCAACTTTATCAAAGTGAAATGTCACATCAGAGGGGAACACCTCTGAAAAGATGATTTGAGATTAGTCTTAGTCCAATATTCAAAGATGAAATAACTGCAGTTTTTAAAGAGGAGTGAAACTTCTAAGGATTCGTGTCTTTCTCTGTGCTTTATAATAACTGAGTAAAACTTTGCTGTGAGGATTTTGGTTTTGGCATGCTGAATGCATCACCCACCAGTCAGTGAGCTTAGAATTAGAGGATAACAGGCAACTGGCCAGTACTATAAAGAGCAATCAGCCACCACTGACTTATTTGTTAGGAGGTCGGTGTTGCTCATGCAGACACCTCATGTCCACTTAATCTTGTGACCGCAGCAGCCCAGGCTGGTTAAATGGCGGACTGTAAAGTGAGTGAATGTGGCTTGGCAGGATTAATCAAGTCTAACGACACATCTGTAGGTAGGCTCACTGGGAAGAGCGAGCATCAATCAAAGTCTGGAGCATCTCTCTCTCTCTGCTTCTCGTCCACTCTATCGACCAGTGCTTTGGGCCCTTGCTAATTAAAAGGCATTGATTGGCTTCAGCTGCAAGTTGGGATGCAGTCGTGCAACACAGCACAGCGGGACGGTCAGAAAGAGCAGGTGTGCATGCTCCTGTGCGGGTGCATTTGCATGTGTTTCCACATTGCATGCAATTTTCAGTCGTTCCTGTGCAGCGTGTTTTTGGGTCATGCGATATCATTTCTTCTGCTTTGAGTCTCTCTTCTTTAATTAGGTTAACTTGTTTTCTTTCTGTTTGATTTGCAAGCATTGCAGTAATTGCATCTTTTTAGCTTACATATCCAGTCGCAGAGCTGTGCGAGGGCACATGTGCCTCTGGTGAGGTTTAGTTGAATCATCCGTTTGGTAAAATCTGAAGCCTGCGAGAACCCTTTAGGTCTGTGTGGCCTTATTAAATGAGAATCAGGAGTGAAAAAACAAAAAGAAAAAACGATTGATTCTGCGCATATACCCGAACCCTGAGGCTCATCTTCCCCATGGACACACACAGCCCTCGCACACTCGCTCTTCTTTTATTCCATCTGAGTGAACACAGTAAATCTAAGTGCTGCCAGATTGCTAGCGCTGCACATTTTTCGACCCTCAAGTTGGCTCATCAAGCAAGGAGCCTTGCCTGGGCTGAATAAGGACCAGCATACTACTATAAATACACCCCTGACTCTTTACTCAGTCTGACACACTGAGTGAGTGACACTGAAGGCCACACACACAAACACAAATTCAGAGCCCTTTTTGATCAATGTACAGATGCATTAAAATACATACCACTTTTTTTTTTTTTTTTAAGTACAGCACCCTTTGAATTATCAAGATTTCTGCAAAAGCATTTGTTCAGATTGCCTCCACTCCAGCTTATCTCCGTAATGGCCGGGATTCCGTTTTTCCCAAATAAATACTAGAGAATAAATACATTTGCCTGAATGTAACATAATTTAAAGTTAAAACGCCAAAATCATGGTTTTATCAGGGTTTTAAAAGTGAAAAAAGTAAAAACTGTTCAGCTTGTTCCTTCATTTGTCTCAGGGGGGGTCGCTGGCTGTTTGAAACATACCTGTCACAGACCATAGTTTGAGCACAGTTTAATGATGGTAACTCCACCCATGGTGCTGATCCTCAGTCTTCCTGCTGTTCTCACTGGCCCAATTAATTCTTTTGATCAGAAAACCGCTGTTTTATGTCAGGATGCCAGATGAATCATTAACCTGGTGGACTGACTCAAAGACCAAATCCAGGCAGAGTTTCAGCAACTTGTGTTCTCGTTTAGCAGACAGTCCCTGTAGCTGCCCTGCAGCTGCTTCATTAGACGTGGGAGGAGGTGAGGAGGAATATTGAATCAATCCTCCCAGGAAAACTGTTTCGATTCATCAATATTTTGAGGATGTATTGATTAAACAACACTCTTTGGGTCATGCTGCAACATCTCAACTAGGGTAAAGTCGGGAATCTGGTTCGTCTATTCCCAAACATGATTTTTCTTATTTTGCAAATGTTCTGGTGTTGATTTGTTTGCTTCAGGTCCTTTTCTTTGATGCTCCCTCCACCGTGCTTGCCGGTCGTGATGAAGTGTGCAGTGCCCTTTACCTTCAGACTTGGCATTCCTTCAGAGTATTTTGAATGTGGTCTTTTGCAAACTTGACACAATGCGGACACAAGTTTAGGGATTTCTACAGGTGCTTCGTTGTTATTCGGAGGAGAGGATTGCATATGGTCCCGGGGTGATCATTACAGGATGTCCCCTTTGTTCACCTCAATAATGCTTCTTCTAAGGTCCAGTGAAAGTTGTTGTGATAGAGATTTGTCTTTCAGAAGTAGACCAGACTTTAAGGAGTAAAATCTCTGCAACATATACTTATTGGAACTCCTGCGTAGCCGTATTCTCCAAGTAGCATTTAGAGAGGTCACTAGTAATAACATCCATTTAATAAACAAAAAATAGAGAAATGTATGTTTGGTCATTTTATTCTTTGTTGTAAGAATGCTTCTTGGCAATAAGCATTATACCTTTGGAAAGCTTGTTGATTTCTCCTTACATGGTTCCTCATTTGAAAGGAACAAAGTATCTGTGGGTTGAGCAGCAGAGTTGAGTACACGAGGACAGAACGGCCTGCAGTCCTGACTTCAACCCCGCTGAACACTTGTGGATCATCTTGAGTGCGCTGTGGGACGCCATCCCACATCAGTGTGTGACCGAGCCGGTGACCAGCGTGACGAGGAGGTGCCGGGCTGCTGTGGCTGTGCATGGTTCTTCCCCTGTTTAAGCGAATAAAATCTCAACTTGCCAAAATGTCTTGTTTCAATTCAATCAGATCAATCATCCAATCCAATAAGTGACACAAAACAAGAGCCAGTGGCAGAATACGCTGTTTGGCATCAGCGGAGAAGATTTGGCGAGTTTTTCAGAGCCCACACGCTCAATTCTTCTGCTCAACCCACAAATGCATTTTCCTTACGGATGAGGCGCCATTTAAGAGGATATGATGTATTACCAAGAAGCACTGTTGCAACAAATAAATAATAGACCCAAAACAAATAGCCGTACTTTTCATGCTAACTTTATTTCTACTGAGAGCGATTACTCAAGTGTCAAACGAAGACATTAAAACTGCACCTGCTTATCTCCTGTTAGGTTAGTGAGATTATGTTTGCCTGTAATGTGCGTTGTCTATTGAAAACATCCTGGTAATTCCAAAGGGTTCACACATTTTCTTTTTAAATATGTATATATTTTTCCTCGCGGTGTGATATAGTACAGTGGCCTTTCATTTGATGTCTGTGACTGGGCTATACTTGTCTGCGGGCCTATTTCCCCTGCCGCTATCCATCATAAATCCAATGAATTACCCAGCATGCCCCCCTCTTTCCTCCATTAACCCTCCCCTCCCACCACCTCCCTCTTCTCTCCTTCCTGAACGAGTGATCAATTAAGGCCCTGTCCAGCACTCACTGCGCGTCAGCACTTTCTCTCCTCCTCTTATCCCATTGCTGTCATTTTTATCTTCTTTTCGGGTGTTGCGCCAGCCACTGTCAACACGGACGGATAGGGAGCAGACCAGACCAAAGGCAGTAGGAAAAAAAAAAAAAGAGAATGTTTTATTTTCAGGATGAGAAATGCTCTGTACAGAGATGTGAGTGTTCAGGTGTCAATATGTGCTCGAAGGAGAACAAACCCGCAAACCCTCCGGCAGGAAGTTTACTTTCTGCCTGCTAGAAGATTTCACTTTAAAGAGGAAGAGAGAGGAGACAAAAGATGAAGGCAAGTAGAGAGAAGTTATAAAGAACTTGTACAACTGTGTCTACACTCTTTATCAGTTCACAGTGAGAAAATACATGTGCATTGCCACTAGAGACAGACAGTGCTGGTCAGGAATGTAATGCAGTAAACAGATTTTGTCCTAGAAGAATAAAGTAGGAGGTGTATTTTTCGATTGTCACCAATTCCCATTTAAAAAAAAAAAAAAAAAGATTCTACTGAAATTATTGCCTGTGTGGCCAATTCTACTTTTCCTTTGTGTCATAAAATTTTAAGAAGCACATGAGCCGCACTTCATTTTTATCTGAGTAAATCCCACAAACATTATTCTGTTGCTGCAAAACCGCCATCAAATGCACATTAATCTGATGCTGACAGTGTAAAACGTTTGCTAGAAAGAGCACTGCCGAGCTGTTTTTCAAATCAAAAAAAACGAAACAAAAAACTTTAACCTTGGGATTTGTTGACAGTACGAAAAATACAGAGAAGCTCTACTCTCATCCTTCAATGGGTTTTTCAGTTTCTGAGGATTTTTCTCCTCCACAACAGTCAGGTAAAGTGAATGAAAATGATTTGTATCTCTGCTTACAGTTTGACTGCCACTAAGTTTCAGAAAAACACAATTTATCCATGGTTTAATATTAAAACTAGAACTCTGTGGGCGATTTAAGGCTCGGCGCTTCTACAGTGAAAAGTGTTTGGACACTGATGCATATTTTTTATTTTAATTTCTTTGCCTCTGCACACCATCACGTGCAGTTTTAATTCAAGTGTTGCTTGAATTACTACTCAGGAATTAAAGCCGTTTTCATCCATAATCATCTATTAAGAGGCTCAAAATTAACTGCAATTGCCACATAATATTAAATACAAGGACTTCTTTTTTTTTCTTCAGTGACAACCTTGACTCTAGAACTCATGGTGAGTTTCCTCTCTTGATGTGGATCTCACTTCCTTCAGTTTTGTATTTAATAACTGAAAAGCATGCTCTGCTGGGTTGAGGTAAGGTGACCTAAAGAACATCCCATTTCGTTGCCTTGAGAACCACTCAGGTTGCTTTTGCAGTATGCTTTGAGCCATTATCTATTTGCGCTGTGAAGCGCTCCACCGTGTTTGACAGACAATGTGCTGTGCTTCAGATCATGAGCTCTTTCTCTCCTTCTCCCATCTTGGTTTCATCTGTCCAAAGAATTTTCCTACAGGGCGTTGCAGGCTCCAAGTCCAATTTGTCTTGAACCTCTGAAAATGTATGAAAATGGCTGTCACACCCACTGGTTTGAAATCCACTGTAGTAGTGCATGGAGGCACAACTACAAAAACTGTGTCTTGACCAACAAATTATGCACACAATTTGCACAAATTCCATTCATCCACCCATTGTTTTAACCACATTTGCAATTTTGATTTGTGGGGGAGTTTGAACTATTTCTTCTGACATATTTCTGACTACTAGAATTGCATTCGCATACAAATTCACACTGAAATGCTTCGATAATAGCATCTGTGGAAAACCCGGCAGACTGACTTGTTAAAGGTGGGTAGTACTTGCAGCTCGACTCCTGTCGCTCCTAGCTCTTCGAATGACTCATCCTTCTCTCGTACTCTTTGGCTGTGCTCAAAATCCCTGCATCATTAAACTCCTATTATTTTGCTATAGCTTGCTCCATAGTGAGCTGCAAATTGAGATTTCAGACACTTATGAATTATCCTTTTCCATCTCCACTATCAGTGACTAAGTGTAGAGTCGCACAACTTTAATATTTTTTACGCTGCTATTCGGTTCTGGGACTTGTTAAGTGCACTCATGTTGCATTATATAACAAAGAGGGAACACTTTTAGATACATCCTGTGTGAGTACCACAGATGCACAAAGGAACTTTTTATATATTTTTTCTCTTTTTACTGAAAATTGCAGAGGAATAATTCAACCCATCGTTTGACGAGAAGCTACATTAATATAGACATTTGTAAACTGGGCTATGCTAATCTAACTTTGCGTTCTTCATACATTCAAACTGCCCGCAGACACCCAAACGTAAAGCTACAGAGTGCAACCAAATCACTTTATCTGTGATCTCACTAAACACTGTCTTGATGAGTTTATGGTCGTGATTGCTACTTCAAAGTCTCGGTTAATACAGTTTGGCGTTTATTTTGTAAAATATGATCCACATTACTATTACTGTCCATAGGGTACACAAAGCAGGGTGTGCACTGGGGTATGCCTACCTTGTGATTGACAAGTTGCTACCCTGTGAGCATGCAGAATCCCTCAGCTTCTCATTCACATCAACCTTCTTCATTACTTCCGGTTTCAAACTGTCAAGATGGCAACAGCCAGCATGCTCAGCTCAGGCTGGGACTTTGCTAACCAGTGGATGAGGTCATGGTGACTACGTTAATCTTTTCTATGTGCTCTGTGGAGACAAGTCATTTGTTATCTGACCAGATACACACTGTATGGACAAAAGTACTGGTGCATTACACGAACAGGAGCAGGTGGGCCATGTAGACCCTTGCTGTGAAGCTCTCGGTGCAGTTTTTGTGCTGATGCTGTGTTTCCTAAACGCTTCCACTTTGCAACAACACCACTTACAGTTGATTGCAGCCAGACATGCAAATCCCCTTTGGGGTTGCATTAGGAAGGGCATCTGGCAAAAAAAAAGCATAGAGCTCCCCACTGTAGTGAGCCCTTGTGACAAGGGAGCTGCTAAAAGTAGCTAAGCTACAGTTGTTGATGGAATACACAGGAGGGAAGAAACTGACTGCTCAGCTTCAGTGAGATCTTTAGAAAGACCCACTCTTTCACACACGTTTGCAAAGGCAGAGTGCACGGTCAGGTGCTTGCTGTTACACACCTGTGGCAATGGGAATGAAAACACCTGAATTCAAGGATTAAGAGGTGTGCCCCCTTACTTTTGTCCATAAAGTGTAGTTCATGTACCAGCTATGAACCTTCAAATAACCGCTGCAGTTTATTTCATGGAAAATGTGATATTATTAAATTCTGTTATCTCATTTGAGATCGCTGAGGAGGTTCTAAACCTCTCAAGAGATCGATCATACAGAAATTTGATGGGATGTTTCTTCTCCATAATATTTTTTTATTTTATTTTGAATGATCTCAACCTATTTTTCTGCCTCTCGTGTTCTTTTTAAAAAATTGATCTCCCCTCTGAGTTATTAAACCTTTTAATATGAAATCCAATGAGTTTCGCCGGTCTATTACGAGCTGCCAGCTCCGCTTAGATGACTGCCTCGTAAGTTATTACCGGTTCAGGTCTCCGCAGCGGTGCAGCTAACGGCCACGGCATCGCTGATGACCAGTTAATTCAGTTTCCCGGTCATGATTAGCACCGCACACTGTGCACACTGTGCTGAGGAGCTTTGATCTCTGCTGATTGTTGCAGATTGGCAATCGTCTCAAAGAGATAAGGCCTCAAAAATTTAAAGTGGCTCGCGAGCAGTGGAGGGACTTCATCTTTTAAAAGCTTATTAGTCTTGAAAATTATCTGAGGTCTTTCAATTTGACGGTCATTAGACGGATGCGATTGAATAATAGATGAGATCCTCTTCTGTTCCTCTGTGCTTTCTTGAGCCTCGGTCCACTTTTTGTACATCCAGCATCAAGCCGCTTACTGCGCCTGACTCTGCCAGCGTCGTGGGAGAGGCAGTCTCGTTCCTTCACGACGGCTCTTTGTTGTCTGTCCTTGTAAAAGTCTGTGTCTCCTCTCCCCGCCCTCTCGTCTTCACATCACTCTGAATGATGCAGTATTTTCTCAACATGTGGGAGTCTGGGGCTGTCTTCTCTCTTCAAGAAAATAAAACAGTAAAATGTCTGTCTCATTTATCTATCCCAATCTGTCTGCTTCTCTCTTCCTCGTACAATCTCTCTTGCTCTAAGAGCTTTCCTACTTCAGGTTGCATGAGACTGATAATCCTCCCTTTCTTTATGCCTTTCTGACTCAGCGCTCCCCCTGATTTTTGGAGGAAAGTCTTTGAATTAACCACAAGAATCCATTTCACCTTTTCAAGAATCTGATAAAGTACCCTGCTCACTGTAATCTCGTTTTGACTTTACTCTCCATCCCCTTCATCTGTTTTCTTCTTTTATTTCAGTTCCAAAACAGAAAGTACTGCAAAGAAAACCCTTTTTTTTTCTGTTTCACATTTCCTTGCGATCACAAATCATCGAGCCTACAGTCCACTGGAAATTGGGTTTCCTTGGATCGGGGCCCACTCCATCTTTTATCCCGTATTTAGTTCCTTTCATCCTTTCCTTCACACTTCTCCTCCTCTTTTTTTTTCTTTTTTGTTTTCAGACAAAATCCTTTGAAACAGCCTCCACAAAGTTGGGTGCAGACATGAGGATTGAGATGGTGCATATGATGTTAAAAACGCTAAATGCTACCAGACACAGGCGGTCAATAACAGCGCCTGCAAATTTCCACTGCTCTGCCATGCTTTCGGTCTCATCCTGCTCCCGGAAACGGTCTGCCATGTAACGCACCTCCTCCAGGATGGCCTGCAGCTGGGGGTCTCCCATCCCTACAGTGGAGCACCCTCCAAGACCGCCTGCTCCCCCTCCAAAGCCCCCACCACTGGAGACCGTGCTGGGACACCCTACAGTATCCACATTAGGGGTAGGAGGTGGAGGGGAGCTGCAGAACTGTGATGGCAGGTGTGGAGGTGGGCTTCCTGCTACTCGTGGAGGCCCTGTGGAGATGTTATTTCTCTGGACTGCCTCCTGGATAATTGAAGGGTCATCCATGCTCTGAAAACCCATATAAAGAAGATTCCCATTGTTGTTAGCACTGGTCTGAGTCTGGAGGTGAGGGTGCCCCGCATGAAGTGGCCCCGTTTGGAGAGGAGCCAGGTTTTGCGGGTGCAGCGGGTGGAGGGTGGAATCCGGCGGGTTGGGGATGCTTCCACTCTGTGAGCCCGAGGAACAGCGGCGCAGGTGGGGGGCACAAGGTGGCCGCTCTGGGTCGTCGCTTTCCCCCGGGCGCTTCATCCGCAGGAACCACGCTACCCACTGCAGCAAAACAAGCCGCACCTAGAGAGGCAGAGAAAGCTGTGATGTGTGGAGATGAGAGCAGAGGCCTCTGGGAGCACAGAGCATAAAAGCACTCAGAGAAGTAAAAGAAAATATAAGAAAGCAGCCACGAAGCACTAAAAGCAGCTACACATCCTGACCTGCACCTAACTCCGGTTAAGCTGGGCTAATAGCCAGTTATTTGTCTCTTTCAAACTGAAGCTGCACTTGTAGAATTATAAAATCCTCACCAGGGACGCCTGACGGAAAGAAGCTTTTTGTTTTTTCTGTTTACTTTAACTACAGTCCCCACAGAGAGAATACTTAGAAAGACAGACGTGCATTGAAAGAGTGCAACTGGTGATCACATTTCAGTTTTATGACTCTAACGAGCTTGCTAAATGTTTCACTAAACACTGTTTAAATAAAGAGCTTACTGAAATTTAAACCTTCCGTGCTGCATGTGTTTTCTCCTCTCTCCCACTACATGAAAATCCCTGGGAAAAAAGACTCCAAGTCCCCTGAAAGGACACACTGGCCCAGCAGCATCCAGATGGGTCTCTGGCAGCTAATGAGTAGCTAATGTCCAGATGACTGCTCAATTACACTCCACAGAGTATGTTTACCAACCAGGTAACCTTCTCTGTTGCCGCTACTGTTAATGTGGAGTTTTTCCAGGGCTGTAATTATGAACTGTGCTGGTTCGATGCCCCTTATCTGAACCACATCAATTAGCTCGTTAATTGGCCATTGGACTGTCTGAACGAGCCATTCATCAGCAAAGCGTCCTTGAATTGTGTCGATACATCGAGCATCTGTGCTGCAAAGCTATTGCACACATATTGATAACAGCACTTTGTCCCTGCAGTGCAAACGTAAATCGTCAAATAAACACATCTTAGCATTTCAGTGGTTGTTTGACATTATGTTGCATTTGTTTTCATACCTCCTTTTAACATTTTTATTTTTTTTAAATATTCATATAATGACAAAGCATTTATTTTAAAAATGTGATGAGTTTTTTATCATTTAAAAGAAGGCAAGAAAAATAAAAAAAGAAGAAAAGAGTCAAATCGAATCCGCCCACATATCCAGAGTGCTTTGAAATGCACTCCTGTTGAAGTCTGTGGTGAGGCATTTGATGAACACACTCAGCAGACTGACACTGCCGGATGAGTCAGAGCTGAGGAAGTCGGAGAATAAAAAGAGAAAGCAAACTGGCAGAGGAGCACAGGTATAGAGCTAACAAACGGCTGAAATGTTATTGAAAATGGCAGAGCGGAAGAATGACGCTGAAGCTTGAATAGAGATTAATAAAAGAGATGAATCTGAATAGATATGTCTGAATTAGAAAGACCGATCTCTCACAATAAGCGGGAGCGCGTGTAACTGATGATGCTCGTGGCGTTCGGCTCACCCATTTGGGCATGTTTCCTCCGGTTGGATCGTGGTGATGGTACTGCAGAACCACCACGGTGGCGATGACTGACATCCCGACGATGATCATTATACTGGCAAAGTACTGACCTGGGAGGAGAAGGAGAGCGTCAAATATTTCATCTTTAAGTCGCACTATCATTTCCTTCTGGCTCGCTGAACTCCACAGTCGTGATTACAGCTTGTAATTTAGCACACGGCCCAACAATCGCTTTATTTGACTAAAAGCTCTGCAAACTGTTCTTAAAAACATGCTTTCGTGTTACAGTACGTACAGACACTCCTAAAGCCATGTATTTGTACTTGTCACTCAGACATTTCTTTGACACATTATAATGAGATTCCCACGAAAAGCATAAATTCATAATGACGTCATTCAAGGTATCTGCCGGATGTCTTTATAGCACCACTTCTACACTTTATACTGTTGGAGGGGGGAAAAAATCATCAAACAGATTAAAGCCAGGACAGATACTCCTAATTTTAAAAATCAGCTGAAAGAAACACACTAACGATTATGATGCTGCATTTTTTTTTTGTTTCTCTTAAATTTCTAATGACCAGGGTTTGTGTCTTCAGGCAAAGATGGCCTTGCATCTGCCGCCTAAGCTCACTAAACATAATTTCAAGCAGTGTGCCCACAATCAATTTAGACTATTAAACTTTAAGGTGAGCAGGTGGCCACAATAAAGCCTGTGATTACAGGGGGGGGATTTTTGGGGGGGGGGTGAGAGCCT
>VOQJ01046883.1:32953-44319 GCA_015052665.1 Apistogramma diplotaenia | reverse complement strand
GGGGAGAGGGGGGGGGGGGGTGGCGTGTGGACGTGTTGGTGCTGCACAATAACAGCGTTAAGTATCAATTTGATGAGGCCTTTGATAACTGAGCTCTAAGAATCTGGGATTATACCAAAGAGTCCGTGGCCGCGTCACTCAAAGATTAAGACTGGATCCTGCAACAGCTGAACGTCTTCATGCAGTCAGCACATTTGAACTTCTAATGACGGCTAACAAGCGGGCCAACAGATTTATGATGCTGATTAAGCAAACAATTTACAATCAACTACTTCCAAATTTATGAGTGACTTTATCCCTCAGAACTTGCTTTTAGACTACCACTTTAAACTTTCGTTTTCACAAGCTGAACTGGGAACAAAATTCAATTCCAGCTGCTCCGGGGGTCACACTCTCCACACTTTCAGTGAACTTTAAGCTGCAGTAATTACAATTCAAATACTGGCTTCAACCACAAACAAGATGAAGTATATAATGTCGATAATAATAATAATGGATGAGACGTAAACATCTAATCGTCTCGCAGCACAAAAATTAAATTTTAACATCAATAAAGCGAGTACTCATTGAGAGCAAAAATGATAGAACAAAGTAATGCGCCTTCATATTTTCACACCAATGAGTTTCTTAATAAACTTTACAGAAAACCTTCCACAGAACTTATCCACTGAAAAGCAAGGAAACAACACTTCTGTTATTTACACAAGTTACACGCTTTCACCAGCCACTTTACTAGGTTCACTGTCCAACTGTTCATTAACACGAGTATTTAGATTGGAAGCAACTCAATGCATATGTGCACGTCAGCTAAGAACAGGAAACCGAGGCTACAATTTGGAGACTGACATCACGAATGTGCAGCCAACAAATCTGCAGCAACTGTGTGATGCTATCACGTCAATATGGGCCAAAATCTCTGAGGAATGTTTCCAGCACATTCTTGAATCTGTGCCAAGAAGAATAAAGGCAGTTCTGAAAGCAATAAGGGGGTCCAACCAACACTAGCAAGGTATGCCTAATACAATACAAAAAGCAAGGAATGCATCACAGAGGTTTGAGTTCCTGAGTTTAGCTGCTCACCTTTACATTGCTTCTGATCAAAAGTACTAATTATTTTTAAAATACTCCTTTCTTCTATCCCCAACATGTAAAGCATTCTAAACAGCAGGGGATCAGCAATGCTAGCAATCGACTGTCCTTTGCGTACCTCAGCATTTCGAAACACTTTGAGCATGTCTGTGTCAAACGCTTCAACCGTCTTATAATGGCCGGTGAGGATTTGCTTCTCAATGGTACTCAGGTCCAGTGGGTCAGACACCTTCTCGTAGTACTGGCTGTTCCTGATGGTGCACAAACATAGAAGGGGTTAGCTTCCAAATCTGGTTTGCCAGCACCAAAAGAAAAAAAAAAAAAGTACTTCGTTCAAAACATCTTACAGCTGATTTCCATGAGCCTACGGGACACAAAATCACAGCTCATAACAGCTTTTGTATCATGTTGCTGAAGAAAATAATAAACTGTTATTGTTTTGATACCAGCTGATTGCTATCAATACTGGACAAGCATCAACGCGCAAGCTGTCACGACTGTGTGTGGCGAGAGATAAAACTGTTACACTACGTGGGTGCTGCACACTGATGGAGCAGATAACATAAGTAAGTGCTATTTGGTAAATATTACGAATGAGCCGGATGACATGCAGGTTTGCACTCTTACCTCTTTCGTGATGGGAGGTTCACCAGCGGGGCAGCAAGTGTCTGACCAGCCGAGTCTGAGGTTAACAAAATAAATAAATAAACAACATTCCTGTGATAATTTTTTAATCACAAATCCTCAGTCAGTGAATAGTAGACAGAAATACACAGAGCCACTGAAAGATTCCTTCTAGAAGCCTGATCGGACCTCGGATCAGGGCACAGGTCATAGGATAACTCACCCTTGTAGCTGGTGATCATATCACAAATCTCCTTGAAGATGTGAGCAAGGCGAGCAGTGCGCGTCACTTCTGTGTTTTCCTCTGCAGCAGCTAGCCTTCGTGTGCGTACAGACCGCGACGTCTGCAGGGCCGAGAACTGCGTCAGGAACACATCTGGAAGCAGATGCGTTTGGTCATTAAGCATTAAATCTTCAACCACCTTTACTTGTTATTTACAGTCTCAGAAAGTCACTGTGTTGCCCACTTTGTTCCCCTCATGAAACTTAAATCAATTCCTCTTGAAGCTCGTACACCCACCTGATTTGATGTTGCCGTCGTCTCGGATCACACTTCCCCACCGCGTGTACATGGACAGGCTGCTGGCATCCCTTTCTCTCTCGCCCTCTCTTTTCAGCAGCTCCTGCTTCTCCCTCATCTTCTCCCAGTTCCTCAAGAGAAACACTCGGTGCTTCAACACAAAGTTTCTGGAGATTGGAGAGCAGCGTTCCCATCAACTCACACCTCATGTGTTGACAAGTTTATGCTTCAAAAGGACATTATATTAAGGATGAAGAAGGAAGCAGTATTATCACTTGCTTCCCAGGTACATCTGAGAGCAGATTAATGTCCACAAGGTCGCTGCCAGCTTTTTAAAACTGAATTTAAAACGTTGAAAAAGTGAAATAAAAACGACACTATTATGCTGCCATTTCTGCAGCATAATAATACAAATTCTAGCAATTTATACAGTTTTTCCTGGCCAAATGCATTTGTTGGAAACATGAAATCACTTTGAAAACTGTGTGGATGTTGGCGATTTATCGTGTTTGGACTGAATGTGTAGAAGCAGCGGAGGAAAGTCTCCTTTTCTGATCTTACATTGGACTTAAGTGCTTAAATTTCCACTGTCCCAAGTCTTTCAGCAGAAGGCAGTAATTTAAAAAAAATTGCATTCACAGATACAGTAGTATTATACAGTATTTGATTCGGTATAAGGATCTTAAAATGTAAGACCTGTCAAGTCTACAGATCAGGGTTAATACTTTTTAAAAGATCCAAGGGAACCCAAACATACTTTATCAGCCCAGCTGAGTTGTGTTTCCGCTACGCATCTCTTGTGTGAGTGTTTGTATGTTTTTACCTCTCTCTGTTGGACATGGGCTTCATGAGATGAGGGTAAAACTTGTTGCTGTCACTCGACTCTTCCTCCTGAAGATTCGAAAAAAGAAAAAAAAAGGCACATTCTCATGTTAGCAGCTTCACATTCACCCACCATCCAAAGTGCTCTTCTGCCATCAGGAGCTGCTAAGGGACAAAAAGAACGGCTGGGGATCGAGCTGCCATTAGGATTAATGAGGAACCCACAATAACTTCCAGGGTTACTCCTGATTTCATTGAAGTTCAGAAAACATTTTAGGTCACTAATTCAAAACAATACCCTTTAAGGTACTCGGAGTTACTTTTTTTAGAAATCCTGTGGCCCACTAATAGCACCTCTGAGGCAAAGAACCATTTGTGCCCTACATAGATACTGCACCTGAAATCTAACAAGACGGAACCAAATCTTTCATCAACTAGGCACTTACACGTTATAGTTTTCACTCAGAACATTTTAACACAATGTAACAAGCTACTAATGAATTCATTTCTGGAGTGAATTTTATCCAGATTTAACTACAAGTGATCTGATCCCACCACAAACTCTCAGTACTTATAACTACATGGATCACTCACTCGTTTCTTCAGCTGGTGTTTGGACTTCCTCTTTTCCTTGAGCCGACCCAGCCGCCGGGTCCCTCCTGATTTTCCAGGCAAGCCATTAATTCGCTGGCTCTTGCCTCCAATGATGCCCCGGCAACTCTCTGAGGCACACTTACAAACTTGCTGCAGAGAAAAAGTACAGAGAAAAGTGCAGTACAGTTTGTGAGAAATATAGCAGTACGGTACAGGTGCGTCGGTATGAAGAATAATAAGTGTTTCGGGTGCCTCACCTGCTCTTCTGTATTGAAAGAATGGAAGTTGTAGTCATAGGTGAGCTCAGTGCCGCTGTTGATGTCCTTGAGAGCAAAGAGACCTATTCTGTACACCCCGTTCACTGACCTGCAAAAAGATTTAAAATTACAATGATATTTTCAGTACTCGAGGAGATATTCTCCACTCTGAAAGGAAGC
This sequence comes from Apistogramma diplotaenia, assembly GCA_015052665.1. NCBI lineage: Eukaryota > Metazoa > Chordata > Actinopteri > Cichliformes > Cichlidae > Apistogramma > Apistogramma diplotaenia. The sequence goes on along the minus strand of VOQJ01046883.1, from coordinate 40,233 downwards.
AAAGAAGCACGCCAGTTTAACTTGCCCCAGAGCTCTGGAGTATCTTTTACAAAATCGCAGATCGGCAATAAAATTTAAAAATATGAGCTAAATATAGTACGACAACTAAAAGGATAAAACTAAAAGGATATAAGGAAGGATATAAGGAAAGCAGCTTCTCCCTATCCTAAAAGTCGCTAGAGGTCTCCTGATTCACATAACTGGTCACTTGCATGTAGTTGTAATCAAAGCTGTGATAAAGAGGAATACCATCTTTGGACAGACAATAAATTGAAGACAAAACACCTCAAATATGTTCAGAACGACAAAATAACTTTATGAAATAACTTCATGACTTTAATGCTTTCCCTAGGCCCCTGTAACCAAAACACTTATGTGGGGTGCAACTGCTAGGAGCAGCCTCAAACGTTGCTAAGGTTGAAGCGAGGTCCAAAGGGTTGGGTCTTCGCTCTGTGACAAAGCATACAAGCAGTACGAAGTGCTGTATGGAAACAAAACACGGTGACAGCAGAGGATTTCAGGTTTCCAGTCAATCTCCAAAACTCTCCAAAAGTCACAGGCATCACTGGGAAAAGTCGCTAAATCTAGTGACGAAGTTGCTAAGTTGACAACGCTGAATCAACATACACACCCATGCTTAAATGCTAACTTTACAGCAATAAAAAATTCACATCTTCATGGACAGCTTCTTCCTTCATAACAAAAATCATAAACTAACTAATCCATTTGGATGAGTCACCGAACGGAGCTGTTGACGCCTTTTGAAGCCTTTCAATTGAATTTTCTGACAACTAAGAAAAACCAAACTTGCTAGTGTTAGCTGATGTAGCACGCCACCGTTTCATCCAGTTAGTAGATTCCAAAACTACTGTGATATCAAGTTGCTATGTTCATCTTTTATTAATGATATGGATTTCATGCTCCATTCTGTGCACCTTAAGTGCTTTAACACACACACCTATGGTCAACATTAAAACTGCCAAGCCCGAGTCCAAGTGCAAACCACACAGAAAAGCCACCATCAACCACGAGCTCCAAACTCAGAACCTTCTTGCTTCTTACAGTACTATCATCCACTGTATTTTGCCCTGCAGATGTGTAGCTGGTAGAATTTCAGTTCAACACATACAACACAACACATCGTTTTCAGGTTAACGCTGAAAATTTTGACTTTATCCAACTGAAAACATTCACAGTAGTGCTATAAATAGCTACATTTACAAAAAGTCACCACCGACATCTAAAACTAATTATTTCCATTTTACACAAGGACATACAAACTCACATCTCCCATAGGCAAAGTTTTAACTAAGTTAAAATGTGATGATAGTCAATTAAATTAAACCCTGTTTTAAAACTGGGACAAAAGGGGAAAAGTCAGTGTGACAAATCTTCAACAAGTAATCCCTTTTTCCTCTCTCCAAATGAAGCAGCTTTTCACTATTCTTGTAAGAATAAAGCACACCATTCTGCTTGCCAGCCACTTCATAATTTATTCCTTCTATAGGGGTAAAAAGCTGGTTCAGCGCATTGTCTTCAGCCACTACAGCTGTATCTAAGGCCCGGCTGCATGTAATCTCTCTTCTGTGACAAGATGGATGACTCGTCAGGCTTTGTGCTGAAAATCCTCAATCCTTGTGGAGTCTTTGATTTCAGCTATGTACGCTTCCACCCGCAGACCAGTGCCCTAGATTCTGGACTGGCCTATGTTAGAGGGCAGAGGGTACAACGTGATAGTAAACATTATGACGTCGATTTCGGGAACCAGATCCTCTAACAGAGGTGGTACATTCACTAAAATAAGTAAAGACTAAGTAAACTAAGCAGAAAAGCGAGGCACAGGGAGGCCTGCTCAGCCAGGTCTCCAACTGCTGTGGATTTAACCATGCTGTGAGAACAAACCCTCGGGGGGAAGAAAGAGAATTGTGTTGGCAGGGTGTAAGGGCTTTAGGCCATTAAGGTCTCTGAACACTGGAAGAAAAGGAGTGAGGTGATCTCATCAGATTACCACAACCACATTAATAAGGTTGGGGTTTCAAGGTAGAGCCTTCTCATTTACAGCGCGGTGCACCTGCAACATGTGTCTCTTTTAGAGCTATCATGTAAGATACCCAAAGAGAGGCAACAAATGCTGCCGAGCATTCACCGCGACCGCTTATCCATGTCTGTTCAGCTTGCTTTAACTCTACAGCTGCATTAAATCCCCACAACAAGAATATAATAGGCTTTTCCCCAATTTCTTTGTTCTGTATAGTGTTACAATAGTGGGCGCGCATATTAAATATGGCGCATTTTCAAATAACGAGGTCTGTATATGTGGAGGTAATAACGGGCTTCAGAGCGCTATAATGCTTGGTTTCTGGTGAGAATGGATATCCTGCTCTCCCACCTACTGCTCAACCCTTTTTTTGTTTGCCAGTAAAAGAAAATGGTCTTAAAGGTAGAGTAGCTTTAATGGGAGAGGAGTTAAATGGCTCATTTCAAACAGAGGTTGAACTGAGGCGCTGCACCAAGGCCCAGTATAAGATAAATAAAGGTTATTTTGAGCTGCAAGCCATGCAAAGCCACTCTAGTTGAGTTCATGAAAAAATACATGGAGTTATAAATGCCCGCATCAAACTACACACAAAATCATTATAATGCAGTTACCTATAAACCCTGTCCTATGAGTGAACAGTCAAGAAAGTGGCAACACTTCATGTAGCTGGTCTGGTCTATGCTGACTACCTTTCAGGCCCTTATTTTCATTACAGTCGGTTGATCTCTTACAGAGAAGGTACGAAATTACCCAGCTCACCCAATTTATCACGCAGACAGCCTATTTAGCTCATAGGGGGGTCTATTTTCACATTCACTAACTTTAAGGGAAGCAAACAAAATACTAAACTATCCAGCTAGAACACTTTGAAATGAGCTCCTGCGACACTGCTGTCACATCGAGCTGCATCACTTGTTTAACACTGTGCCTTAATATCCTGTGACTAAATTGAGCTGACAGTATCTGCCTCACATGGTAACCTACACCAATTTCGACTATTATAGACACATACTGAGTATAAAAGCAGTAGCCTATATTTGTATAGCAAATGTGGTTCACACCAGGCTCCTATCCCATCCCTAACAACTTGTGGCAACTGCTCGTGCTCAGAGCCGAAAAAGGCTTAGCCAAATCTGTTCTTTGGTAAGAGCCCAAAAGCACCACAAGGGTATTAACAGGGAACCGGTTCAAAGCCGCTGTGTCACTCACCACTTCTGCATCTCGCAGTTGGGTTCACAGCTGTGGTTTATGAAGCGTGCCTCATTGCCCATCCGGTAACTGTCAATCACCATACCGCTATCCAGGTTCAGGCAGTACTGGCCACTGTGGGAGAAGTACTGTTCCATCATACGACTCCTAAAATATGGAAGGTAAGAAGGAGTAGAAGATGATGAGAAAATATTATACCTAACACCTAACAAATTATTATTCTTTGTTTTTTTGCGTATTAATCAAGCTTCCCATCTCACCTGAACTCCTGTTCGCTAACCACTTCACCCAAATACTCAATGATGAACTGTCCTGAGCGCAGAGACTCCTTGGTGCGGATGCCCCACCCTTTGCCATCAGTGCGGAATCGCTCCAGACACTGAACCCACTCGTGTCTCTGGATATGCTGGTTGTCACACTGATCCCCACACGGACAGGTGCTGGGAGAACACTCAGCAAAGCTCATCCTGTAAAAAAAATGTAAAATATAAAATGAAGATGCTATTGTTCTTGCCCAGCTCCAGCCCTCTGAATCAGTCCACTTGATCTCAACCGAGGAATGTCCTATCCAATCAGAACCATGGGAGGGATTAGCACCTTTGTCAAGTTGTTATAAAGCGCCATCAACTGGTGCTCTGCCACAGGGATATTTTAAATGCTTTCAGCACTCCTGAGACATGACTTTTGGACAACTACTGAAAGGCATTAAACAGCTCTGCTTTAAGACAACGTTAGATTCCTGCTCCTAAGGAAATCAGTTAGAGCTGAGACAAAAACAGACTGAAGATGAAATTGGAGTGCAGTATAGCTGCCATTCCTATTCTTCTGTCTTGACACCATGTTTTCCCTCTATTCAAAATCACCTTATTACTGAAACAAAGCAATTTAAAAGGACAGTTCTAAACAAGTACATGAAAACATCCAATTACTGAAAAACAAGAGCAGGACATTCCCTAACAAGAAACCTGCTGAAAACAACCTTATATGATGTATGTCTTTACCTATTCAGACATTCATCCAAGCAGCCTTTTTCAGCTGAGTCCTCAGGAGGTCTACAGTTGCATGTAGTTGTTTCATAACCAGAGAGAGGCTTCACATCCACATAAACATCTGTGACACAAACAGGGATTTACTGTATCATGTTTACAGTTTTTGATACACAACGTGGAACTACAGTCACACATCTTTAATTCTCGTTTTGCAAACATTACATTATTCAAAGTATCTAAAGATAGCCAATGAAGCAAACACCCCCATCTAATAGAGTAACAAGTTTAAACACTCACTTGATCTTATTTTTTTATAAAGGGGGACATCGGGCCTCTTGTGCAGCTGAAAGGCAGAAACTGAATGGTAAATGCAAAGGTGTCTGAAAAAAATTGATACCAAAAACCTGGAAACACTTTGGCTCAACAAGATTGATCACCTGATCATGTTTCCACAACCATAAGATGTCGTAAGGCAACTGGAAATCGATGCGCTTCTGTCTCAAATACTTTCCTGGAGAAAAAAAAAAAAAAAGAGAAAAATTGGGAGGAGAGAAAAATCAGTCAGTTGTATTTATGCTTCATCTTATCAGAGCTGAAAACACGGGCCTGTGATAAACAGGGAAGGATCCTGTTCCAAGAAACCCGTTTATCTGGATAATTTACTGGAGTCATTTGAATCTTGGACATGGACTGAAGTAAAACAGGGTTTTCTAGGTTTTACTTTCCCTGTTCTGGCAAGTTACACAGCTAACTGAGAAATTTAAGCTCATGAGACATGCCAACGATTTACTCCACCTTGTGTCTCTTCCCAGAATCAAACTGCGGCCCTTTAGATTGTAAGGCGAATGAAATAACTTGTCTAAACTTATTTTTTAAATAATTAGTAAATAATTTAATAGCAAAAATGGCAACCAATTCATTTCAAAACTCACCAACATGTATTGGAGCAGGAAACAATCCATACTCATGTTCTCCAGGTATATACTCGAGCTTCTCCTTCTTCAGCTGCAGAAGCTGACTACGGGGGCTGCAGAAGAGGAAAAGAAAAACGTGACGCCAATTCACTGGCTGTGCAGGAAAAAAAATGTATGGCACTATAAAGTGCTGCTGTCTGAATTTGGGGAGTGGGGGGGAGACTCACTCTTCAGTCTTGTACACATCAGAGTATAGCCCTGCTTTCTGGAACTTCTTCTTCGGAGGTCGCGCTGCTCTTTTTTCTCGCTGGCTGGTTATGGGCATAGGTGGAGCTTGTTCCCTGGAGACGGCGCCTGGCCCCTCTGGGGAGCAGTGGCCATCTGGCTTGGTTTCCATTGAGCTAAAGATAGAAACATGGCTTGGTTTCTAGTGACAACTGGACTTAATAAATGTTTTACATACCAGCACTGAAACCCTAACATTTGTGCTCACGATCGCAGAGTGGAGTTTCTCAAATACAGGTTTGTTTAATGCGCAGTAGTGTATTAGAATTTGCTTACCCATGAAGGTTCTGCAGCTCGTCTTGGGTAAGCCAGCTCCTTCCTGTCCCAGCTCTGGACCTTGCCACCAGGTTCCCTAGGTTCTCCTCTATTTCTGGCATGTGTCCCTCAGTCTCTTCAGCCTCTCTGTCCTCATCCACATCCTCCTCCTCTTCCTCATCACCTTCTCTCTCCCAGTGCTTCCTCTTCTGACCTTTTCTACGTTGGCCCTGGACTACTGACTCAATCGCATCGGTCACAGTATCACCTTGCCACCCTCTTCCCTCTGCTAGCCGTTCTACCCCTTTTTCCCTGTGCCGGGCTTGATTCAACTCGACCACAGGCGGCGGAGACGGCGGCGGGGAGGGTAACGGGTGTTTCCTGGGACGTCCGGGCCCCCTCTTCTTTACCACGTTGTTTCCTGTACGGGCCTGTCTCTGCAGCTTCTTGGCACGCAGGATTTTGTTGACATGGTGCAGACTGTATCTGGAGGGCTGTACCCGATGGGAGTTGTGAGACAGGGAGGCGTCCAGGCAACACTCCTGAGAGGGAGAGAGGCAGGATGAGGAGGCTGAGCCATGGGAGTGAAACAGCGATGGTTGATGATAGTGCTGCTGCCGGTGGTGCAGGGATCCTTCAGGCTCTTCAGGGGTCAGGAGTGCAACACCCCTTGCCTGGATACACGATGACCCTGGGAGGATAAACGGATAATGAATGCTGTAATAATGGCATTAAACATCAGAAAACTGGCAACAGGACAGCTGTGAAGTCAGTACTTTGAAAACTATGACACTGTTCTTCTGAGTGTCTTCTCTTGATCCTATAGACACTTTTCTATTCTCATACTTTGTTCAAATCTCACCTCATTCCCCCTTTTTAATTTTAATTAACCTAAAAGTAGCAGGAAAAACTCTTGCAGAGATCTACACAACTTGCTTTTTGGTCATTTATCCTCAGTTTAAGAAAACAAGAACACCACAAAGAAAAAAAACAAATGACCACCTAAATGTATTGCAACACTCTTTGTGCAGACGAATAAAAAGATGTATTTTTAGGGGGAAAATAATGCTATGTTTAAAAGACAAAAGTTTTCCTCTCATTAATATTGTTCTCCGGCAGCGTGTTGTAATACTTCCTCCCTTGCGCTGACATTAAGAAATCCTATTTCTAAGTCGGTTTGATTTTTTCCCCCATTGTTTTTCACTAATGTTGCAAGATAGTCCATACCTTCAAATGCCACAGTTTAATGCATTTCATTTGTTTCTACTCCAATTGCCCAACAAAAGAAGTATTATTCCTACTCCTGACTCACCATCCTTTCAGTTTTCATCACCCACACAAATGGATTATATTGAATGAAATATGACTTTCAACAGAAATGCCAGAAAACCAAAACAATCAAACAACAAGTCATATACAATACAGTAAGATATAAAAATGAACAAGTACAAAAGGCTAAATGAATCATTAGATACATGATACAAGTGTTACAAATAAATAATTACTGAGGTTAAACCATCTTTACTTTATATAAAGGGTTGTGACAGGAAGCATAAAATTTCTGCCCTGCTGGGAAATAAGAGCACCTGA